>BHFT01036237.1:0-46753 GCA_004320025.1 Laticauda laticaudata | reverse complement strand
CGGCTTCTGTATTCAGTTTGTATGTGGGTCAGACGGTCTCAGCGCGTTGGTTTTAAATTTGAGGCTACCTAATTTGCTGTGGCAATGGATGTTTTTTTTCTAGCATTGCCTGATTGGTTGGGAGTCTTTGGTCTGACGGTTTATCTGACTTGGAGTTTGTCTTGCATTTGGTGTTTCGGTTTCTTCTCTGCTGTTTTGTCGGGCCTTTGAATTGGCTGCAACTACTTCCTGCTTCGCCGTCACTGGAGGCTTTTCACGTGGCCAGCTTCCGGCGTTCGTGTGAAAGGGGTGCTATATAGCTATTAGGAAGCCAGGTCTCTCATGCTGGTGCTCTGGTGGGGGTGTGTTTGACCCTGGAAAACCAGGCATATACGAAGTCCCTGGGCATACATGGCCCGCCAGATGATGGCAGATGAGATTCTGCTGAAACGTTGCTACAACTTTAAAAGCATTACAATGACGTGGGATAATACCCAAGGGAAGCTGAACTGCATTCATGTAAGTACCCGCGCAAACTTAAAAAAAACATATATACATACATACATACATACATACATACATACATACATACATACGCTCTTGTTCTTGCTTCATCAAGCCTATTTGTTTCTCAGTCCAATTGGAAAAGCATAATAATTGAGATATTACAAATGATCCTGAGGAACTCTTAAATGGACCACACAGAACTGTAATTTAATCTACTGCATAACAAAACTAATAACAGTTGCTGGGAAATCACAACAGAAAAGTAATCATTTCTTATATTCTGTGGTTGGTCTTCTAGTTGGCCATGGTGGGAAGCTGGAATTAGAATTGGATTGATTCATCTGGGCTCTTATAGAAGATTCCATTTGGATGCTAGTTTTAGGCAAATTTTAGATACCACAATGATTAATTGCAATATTAAGGGCTGGATAATATCTAAATATATAAGTAAAAAGAGATATAGAAATACATATGGAAAATCTTCACTGCTTTTGTAAGTGGAAATTCAGCCGCTGCTTGTCAAAGTGGAATTTAAAATCTCAACTAAAATGATTTTGGACACAGAGATGTGTGTGTTTAAAGCAGAAAGCCAAATTAGTTATAAGACAACAAACTAAATAATTTTATAAAGTAAAGAAGATGAGTGAAAATAAATAATTTCTAAAAGAATAATATTAGGAACTCAGCAGCTACATAGAGGAAATCAGATTTGGAAAGGGAATTAATGGAACAGTTGAATATAAGTCAGCATTTTTAAAAAAAATTGCTGAGAGAGTACTATTTGGTATCAGCAAACATTGTGTTAAGACATAGTTTGTTCAATTATGATTTATTGAATAAATAAATGGCTGTGGTCTCATAGTTTGATAAACCTTAAACCAACAACATATGGCTTAGCACAGTGTGTCAACCCTGTATGGTATTTGAAACCAAATGTCAGACTATTTGAGAAGTCCATACTGCTAGAAGAAGTGAGAAGAAAAAGAAGATGATGACCAGCAGCAAGATGGATGGTCTTGATTACAGTGGTGATGGAGAAATATTGGGAAACCTGAAAGGCCAGTTTGGGGATAGTTCATCCTAGAGATTTATTGGGTAGCTACTAACAATTGACACTGAATTAATCAAATAAATCAAGAAAGGCAGTTGCTAAAAGAAGCTTCTGAAATCTTCTGACTTCTCATAGCCTACTTAATGTAGGCTGAGAGGCAGTCAGGTTAACCACTTTTTTTTCTGGTCAATTTAGCATAAGCAGATATATGGATAATGCAACTTTGTAAAGGCTACCTTCTAGCCTCAGTGTTATGATACTTGGCCTGTTCTTTATGACTTTCTTACATTTTAGCTTTGCCTAAGGTTTTTCCTGGTTGTCCAGTTAATGGATTTTTGTTTTGTATAGAAGCATTGTTTAACAATACATGCTAGACCCCAATACAGTGAAATTCATTTTTGGTAACAAAGACAATGAAAGGATCTCTATCTCAAGATGGCTAATGCACAGGAATAAAACTGTCCCCTTCTTCCTTCAATTTGGACAATGGGCAGCAAACATTTATTATTGTTGAGGCAGAACGGGCCTCTACAGTTGAAGAGAGTGTGATAGCAAGTATCACTGACCCAGAAGGAAGTGGAGCATCTATAAAAATACCAATGTCATAACTATGTAGTGTGACTGGTTAAGGAAATCAGCGCACTTCCAGTCCCATCAGAATTATTTGTAGCTCTGTCAAAAGGAAGAGGAGCCAGTGATTTATGAGCACTGTCTTCCAAGGCCACAACTTTTCTGCTTATCCCACTTCATAATGATTTCCTGTTTTTAAAAAGAGGTTCTCATTTGTGCTGTGTACTGAAATACAAAAAGTTGTTTTCAGCTCATCATCTGTACTGAACACATATAACCATTATGTTCTTGGTATGTTCAAATTTTCCAAGGACTCTGCCCACATACGGTACTCTTAGTTATCTTCTTCCTTTGTACGTTTTCTTCTTTTGCACTTTCCCAAAAGTGGTATCTGCTGGTCGTTGGATATCAAGATTCTGTAAATTCTTTATGGCTGCCAATCCTATTAAAGCTGCCTGAGTTAACAGCCATCATAATAAACATGGAGAAATTTTATAACAAATGATAAATTGTATGGAGGTCTATTTGTATTCTTCGTTTCTTGCTACTAATCAATTTTAGTAGATGTCCCCAACATTTTGGCCTCATTACAGAGGGGGAAAATTATCATATCCCTTTTCGGTACATGCATACAAAATTTTATCTGCTTTCCCTGTTTCCTTCTTAGGGTCTCTTATTTTTTTCAATTTCTTTCTTTTTTGTGGGTACTACATAAACTGTAAACTGAAGTAGACCAAGGGCTGTACAACGCCATCAGAGAGACCGGATGCCTGAATGTAAGGACTGGAAGGATGTGTCACAGATTGATGCTGTGAACCCCATTGAAAGCATTGACACCTGGACAGAGTTTGTAGAAGGAAGGAACAAGGTGAGGCCATTTCCCTGTTTTCTTTCTCCATTGGACAGAGAAGCACTTCAGATTTATGAAATGGAGTATTAGCTGTTTTTTTTAATATAAATTCAAACTGTATTGTCTTTCCTATATTGCCAGTTTTTGATATACAGTTCATTCCAGTCTTTTAACAGACTAATGCAACACCTAAAGAAAAGTTGAAGAAGAAGAATTGGGAAAGGAGGAATGAATTGAGCAAGTTTGTTTTGAAAAACTAAAATTATTCAGTCTTTTGATTGAACTTATCAATTAATGGAAAAGAATATTTGTCATGAAATTATCTGTTGAAAAATCTCATGATGAAATTGGTTTCATAGTATACTAGTGAATACAGTCATAAAAAAGAATGTGTTCAAGATTTGGATTTGATCAGACCAATGTTACACCTATCTATGCTTTGTATATTTCCTGAGCTATCCTGCATGTTCTTGAAGTCTTGAGAATAAACCTACCTTTCTTTCCCAAACAGGATTTAATATTACAAACCCTTTAGCATGATTGAGGTGTAACTTTATTATGGTTGGTTGAAGGTTTTTATCTGCTTAGTGTTTACACATAAACAATGCAGGCCATGCAATTAATCACATATCTATAATTAACTCTGTGGTTGGGATCAATAGAAAGCAATTTATAAGACTATGTCTTAATATAGGAAGTGTTTATTGAAATTAAGAAACATGAGAAAGTACTATAATGAAATTCTTATTATCCCTCTAAACAGACAGAAATTAAATTATACCGAAATAGTACTGATAGTATGTAGATAATTTTAATTAAAGATTTACAAAGAAACAAAAGATAAATAAGAAATAATATAAACTAAAAAGCAACAAGACAAGAAAAAGTATGAAAAATGTTGCAAGTAAAAGAAAAAATATATAGCATCAGTAAGGCTGATGCTACCTAATTATATCTTTCAGCAGTGAGAAAATTGAATTCCTAAAACCTTTGCTGGTTTGGATGGGAGGAACCAAATCCATCTCAATCTAGTGAAGACCAAATAGTTGTGTGTTTGGCCTACTCAAATCTGGGGACATTCCATCTATGAGCTTGAATAGAGTTGCAGTTCTCCATTTAATAATTGCACACAATCTGGGATTTTCTCTAACTCACAACTCCTCAATTAGCAAGTAGTAGCACTGTGGCCAGGAAGACCTTTGTACAGTTTTGTCTGGTGCACTAATTGAGTCTGAGGAATCCTTTAGAACAGGGGTGTCAAACCCACATTGTCGTCACATGACATATCGCAACGCATGATGCATCTGGTCCATGTGCCGCAACATTGACGCGACTGCTTTAGAAGATCACTCATGGCCTGGTCAACTCATGGTTTGATTATTGTAGCACATTCTACATAGGCTTGCCACTGAAAACCATCTGGAAGATTCAATTGATCCAGAATATGGTGACACAGGCAGTGATGGGTACAGTTTAGTATGCCCATGTAACACCTTTCTTCATGACCTGCCTTGGTTGTCAGTTTGTTTCCTGGTTCAATTCAAGGTGTTGATCATTACCTAAGAAGCCTTACATGGCATAGCTTACTGAGGGACTGCCTGTTTCCCATAGTATGTACCTGGCCAATTTGATCTGGCAGGGTTGATGCATTCCCAGTTCCTTCAATTAAATAATGCCATTTATCAGGATTCCACAAGCAAGTTTTCTCTGTTAGCAAGACATGCCCTTCATAATGAGGTTCCCTTGAGGTTCAGAAGATTCCTTCCATGCTATTGTTTTAAAGGACAATGCAATGAAAATTTAGCACAGGCCTTTGGTGACAGTGATTGAAGCCCTATTTGCATGGGTTCGATTCTTTTTTTTTTTTCTATCTGGTTTTTTCTTCTTTTTTGTCATTCTTGCCATCCACTCTTCAGCTTTTTTGTCTATTATTGTATTTTTCAAATGTTTTTCTTTGAAAACTGCCCAGAGTCAGGTTGCATATAAATTTAACAAATAGTTATTGTTGTTATCATTAATACTTTTGAAAATACTTCTGAAAGGTGCAGAATTTTTAGGCAGAATATCTTATGCCACCAGACTTGAAATTCTAGACCTAGAAAACTTAGAACTACACTGCCTTCGGTCCGATCTATGTGTAGTATATTAAATCATACACTGCAATGTCCAACCTTCAATGAATACTTCAGCTTCAACCATAACAATACAAGAGCAAACAATAGATACAAACTCAAGGTTAATTGCACCAAACTTGATTGCAGGAAATACGACTTCAACAACAGAGTGGTCAATGTCTGGAATACTCTACCTGACTCTGTGGTTTTTTCCCCAAACCCCAAAAACTTTAACCTTAGTCTGTCTACTATTGACCTCACTCCTTTCCTAAGAGGTCTGTAAGGGGCATGCATAAGTGTACCAACGTGCCTATCATCCCTGTCCTATTGTTTCTTTTATTTTTTTATTTTTTCTTATATGTATCCATGTATTCATAACTATGTTTTTACTTATACCTATTATCTTGTAAGCAATTGACAAACCAAATTTAAAAAAAAGGAGTCTCAGACTTCTTGTCAACACATTCTCTGTATTTGTCAGATGCTTCTTAAAGAAGCTACACCTATTCCTAAGCTTGGACTGTTGCTTCATGAGTTGACGAAAGCATGCATTTGAGTAAAGGAGAAAGTAAGGGGGCAATGCCTATATTCAGATATGCATTCCCTGGGTCCATACATCTACGGGCAGCCACCATAGCAGTCAATGGGTACAGAGAGGTACTCACATCAGAATCATTTTAAATTAAATTATGAAATTACATTGTTAAATTCAGGTAGAGGATGACTTTTTAATCCCTTTAAAATCTGCATTGATGTTTAATTATCTCGTATTGTTATTATCTAGTACCAGGGTTATGAAATTGGCATTGCCTTATCTTACACACAAGTTCTGCTTATTTTTTCTAAGTTGAGCCAGAAAAATAGTACCCACTCTTTAGTTAAATTCTTCAGTTGCCAGTTTTCTGTTACTCTTTACACACCTCTGTGCATTAATTTAAAAAAGGCATTGAGGATAGATTTTTCTTGCAATTTGGTTCCCAAATCCAGGTCTCTTAAAGTGCCACCTTCACAATATTCTTTTTCCTTTTTATCAAAATTGTATTATTTCATCAGAATATAAAATACAAAGGAAAATAAAAACAATGGGAACTAAGGAAAGGGAAATGGGGGAAAGAGAAAATGTGGGGTAGAAAGGAGGAAAAAAGGCATTGACTTTTGATTTTCATTACACAGTAGAAGATAATAAAATTGCAACCTAAACCTTTTACTTTTATGCAATATAAACTAGCTATTTCTACATATATTAGCTATTTCTAATATATACTAGCTATTTCTACAACAACAAACCTATTTAATCAGCAAAACCAAAATCCAAGTATTTGTTCCATCACAAACACAAAATCCAGAAGTGATGTTCAAATAAAAATAAAATTAGATATATAGTATTAATTTCTTCAGATAAAGCAATCAGTTTAAGCAGCTTTACTTTTTTTGCTTGTTACGGAAAGTAATATATATTCTACTTGCATTTATTAATCATTATAAACTATCTTTTATATTAGCCATGGTGACGCAGTGATTAAAATGCAGTATTGCAGGCTTACTCTGCCCACTGCGAGGAGTTTGATCCTGATTGGCTCAAGGTTGACTCAATCTTCCATCCTTCCAAGGTTGATAAAATTGTAAACTACTCAGAAAGAACTATAAAGATCTATGGATTAGTATATAAGTCAAAATGTTGTTATTGCTATTAGCAAAATTCACTATACTCTTTCAGATTCTTTATATCCATTTTAAAACTATTTTTTTCTTTAACAATATTATAAAATCAATAAATTTTAATCCTCTTTTTAAACTTTTTCTTCACATAGATACTCTCAAATATACTTTCAATAATATTTTTGCAAGCTTTAGAAATTACTCACGCATTATATACTGTATAAAGAAAACAATATTTTTAGACTCACTTTACAAATACAAAGAGCTACATTAAAACATTATTTCACTTATATATATCAAACTGGTAAAGACCCATCCTAATGTCACTTAACTCTTTAAATTTGTCACTCCTTCCAGTTTATCCTCATAAAATAAAATATTTTTCTTCTTCAGTTGCCAGTTTTCTGTTGCTCTTTCCATACCTCTGTGCATTAATTAAAAAAAAAAGACATTGAGGATAGATTTTTCTAGTAAAACAGTTCCCAAATTCCAGATCTTTTAAAGTACCACTTCCAAAATATTATTTTTCTCTGAGGCAACTAAAGAAGATATGGAAGACAGAATTTAAACATGTTACATTTCACCCATCTGAGCACATACACTGATATGCATATACCTCATAGTTGGTGGATAGAATAATCACACGTTTACTCACAAAGTATATTAAATACCTATACAACTAAGGTTAGTAAAGCTGAAAGCTTCAAAGGCATGAGGGTATGAAGTTCAGTACTTTTGGGGGCATCTTGGGGATGACAGTGGCATATGGAGTATTGCACAATGGAATAGAAAAAGAACAAATGAATGAATGAAATGAATGAATGAAAGAAAGAAAAATAGATAGGTTGTTTATATTATTAAAAGAAAAGTGGCTTATAATAAAAGTAGTATTAGTATCCATCACTGTGGTTTCCTGGCTAAGTCTACCTTGAAAGGCTGACAAGTCACGACCAACTGGAACCAGCCATTGAAGAAGAATGGAAAACAGTGTCCAGCTCATAACTAATTGAGAAAATCACCATGTCAGTAATGTTGAAAAACAACCGGAGCAGGTTCTCTATCACCATCTGGGCAATAGTTCTCCTTTTTGGCAAAGGAAATGTTAAGGATTTAAAAGGGAACCTTCTGTTTGTGGCATATATATTCACTGACCTGTGTCCTGCCTACTATAATACAGTTGAATTATATGGCAAATACAACACCAGCAAATCTGGTTGTATACCAAAATACTGCAGACTGTATTATTTAGAATTGCAGATTATAAAGATAGTATCCAAATTTGCTGGTACAATATTCATTTATTTCACAATGGAATATATATTGAATTTCATTTCCACTCCTAAATCAGACTGATTGTTGAAAAATAATTCCATGAATGGAACCATGAAATGTCTGCATTGATTTAGTTAATAAAACTGTCTATGAGCAAGTTGCTTGGATTATATTTTCTTGCAGTAAATATACTGGAATTGTTTGAAAGAGCATTGCATAAGAGCAGTTATCAGAAGAGTCATTCAGTTTCTTTAATGGATTTGAAAAATCTTCCGCCCATTCATGTTTTTGGTTCTCAATTCATTGCAGTTCAGCCTTATGTGTTAAAGCCAGTTATTTTCTGTTTTTCCTTCACTGGGGAGGGGAGGAATTCTTAAGGCAATTTATTTAAGGAGTGAAAAGCATTGGTGACAGCTCTTCACTTCCTCCTGTCCGTTATTCTCCACTGTTCTGTATGTCACCCCAACACATAAGTTTAATGTACATCAGCCTTAAAACTGATTTTAATTTGTAAGCCTGCCATCATCATATCCAGTATATATCTAAACAAATGTTTTTGTTGGCGAGGTAGTATTTTGGAATATGAGACACTCCAGTGGATCTCCAATGGATGTCATCCATTATTTCTTTTAGGGAGGTTTTTTTAATATCTTGATCTATTACCTTCCAAAAAACAGTCATCTTTTAAAATTGTTTCTTTCCACTATGGTGGTAAATGTAATAAAGCGCCAAGATCATGCATGCCTTCCTGTGACTAGTTTCCTATTCTAAATGACAGTGTCAACTACCAAACTGTGCCCATGATAGTAATGCAGGCAAAAGAACAAATGAATGGCTTCCAGTTTCCTCAAGTCATTTCCTGTTTTCATATGTCTCTCCATGATTACTTCCTGTTCAAGTACTACAGTCAGGAATTCCTCACAAAAAGGTGAGAAATGATGATAGGAAGGAAAGAACCATGTTCTTGTTCTGCTTCGATTTGAATTACGCCAAGTAAAATTCAAATTGATTTATGCCAAGTTTTCCAAAGTTTATCTGAAGAATAAAAGAAGTTGATTTGGTGATACTGCTTTGATTAGTCATTTGCTACATTTCTCTTCTCAATTTTTTATTTGCCCCAAGTGATTATCTGGCACATTGTGTAATCTACATTTCCATCCTTACCAAGAGAAAGTGAAAAAAGCAGCAGATGCATAAAGATTTGAAAATATCTTGAAATTCCAATCCATGCATTGGCAATTTAGCAAGACATCAGTACTTTGGAGGCATGGCACTATCTAAAAAATGTTATATGGCATGGAAAAGAGAAGTTTATACTTAACTTCTAGCAATAGCTTGATGATCTAAGTTATTTTCCAACATTTGTGTTAGGTTTTGTAGGGGAAGTTGTTTTGGGGTTCTTAATTTGTTAACACTTGTTTATTTGTGTTTTCTTTTTTCAAATTGAAAAAAAGAAACATTTTTAACAAATTGGCCAAAATTAGTTTGCAGTTGTTTTTAAATTATAATAAGATGACCCACAAACCCCCAAAACTTTAACCTTAGACTGTCTACTATTGACCTCACCCCTTTCCTAAGAGGTCTGTAGGGGGCGTGCATAAGTGCACCACTGTGTTTACCATCCCTGTCCTATTGTTTCTTTTATATATTTTTTCTTTTTCTTTTACATATTCATATATTCAGAACTATGTTTTTACTTATACCTATTATCTTGTAAGCAATTGACAAATAAAAATAAATAAATAATAAAACAAAACTTGTTAGGTCATTCTTTCATCGCTGTTTCCTTACCTAAACAGAATGACCACAGTTGGGGGGAAACAGTAGGACCAGGATCAACTTTTTATTTCCTGCCAGTTTCCCCACTGACTTTACCTGTGGGATGCTGACAGGGTTAGAAATCACAATCACCTGACCACAGCTGCCTATGGCAGCACACCAAATCTGCAATGGTTACAGGTTTTTGAATGCAATTGATTTGAAGTTTCTTCAGATTTCAGTTCCACAGGAGTAATGGGTCCTTTTTGGATTTTGGAAGCCTTATTTCAGTAAGTCCACTTACTTTAAAAATTGTTTCCCGTATGATGCACTTTTTTGGATAACTGAAGGTTACAAACAGACAAACAAGAGAATTTTTATTAGTATGCAGATTTTTCAGTCTGATTGTTTTATTTTGACATTATATTTGTTGCTAATACTGTGATATACAGGAAGATATGTTTATTTGTGTGATGTAATGAAAGGTACAATATATTTCTTTAGAAGAATGGAAAGAAGGGGAGTAAATTTCTGGCATACAGGTTATCATTCAAATAATTTTATTATATTGCTTTTATTCTCTTTTCAAGTGATGTTAGCTGCCCATAGTAATGTATTTTCTGATGGGCAACCATATAAATTTGACAAATTATTAATAATTAGTGGGCTCTAACAATAATAATATCAATGTTTCCCTACCCATTTCTTTAAAATGTGGCACATTTGTGAGTTTCAAAGCTATTTTCTTTTCCTATTATTCAAAAGTAATTCATTTTCATATGTTTTATATACTGATAGACTTTGGTGATTCTTTGTATGAGAAGTCAGGATAATTTTTTAAATTAAATATATAAGAAATACTAAAATAAAATAATGGACATCTGCCCTTTTAAGACATTACTACTGTTGAATTAGACAATGTAATTAAAATAATAAAAGACTTTCTCCATTACAGAATTTGTAAGGAAAGATTTATTGAGAAATTTAAATATTAAGTATTATCTTACGTGAAAGGATCAAAATATATTTAAATGTTGGACTATATTGAATAATTATATGAATTTTGCTTTTTGGGTTGCTTATGAAAGTGTGTATTTATTTATGTTCTCTTGTTGAATGGCTTATAGGAGGCTGAAACAAGAGAGCAAGTGTTATACATTAAATAAAATTTAATTTCAATGAAATTTTTCAATAAAACTATTTTCCTTCTGAAAACAATATTTCCCCTCCACAGTTTTTTCGAGCAATATGTTCCCCAATGCTTTTGGGAACAAAACTTCATTAGGTTTAATAATTTCATGAATTTCCTGACTATTCTCTGGACTTTTTTCATATCTGCATCAACATGCAGATATGAAAAAAGTCCAGACAATAGTGGACATCAAGTATGATGTTTCTCACTAGAGCTACCCTTTTGTTGTTTCTGGAAATGCTGAACAGGAATTCTGATTCACTAATCACTATATTCCAGTTCTTGACAGACATAATGAAAAATAAAGCAAAGCTGTACTTAATACTTCACACTTCTTTAAAAATGAAGAAGTTAACAATATATTGCCTTATTTGTGAAACACAGTTTTATCACAGAAGTCCAGAATAATCGACAGCTATCCAGGTTATGCATCCATTGTGAGCTTCCATTGTCTTATAAACTAATTACAATTGTTTTGTTATTTAAACTCTGGCACTTACCTGCACTAGTGTATTCATACAACTTCTGTATCTGAAAGACATTGTCCAATGTATCTACCTGAATCTCCAATGGAGATTTATCCTATTTAATATTAATGTAATTGGATATGTCAGAACCTACCGTTTGTTGATATATCCTGGACCATTACATTTATAATTTAAATTAGCATTCTGCCTATTGTATATTACACTCTATATATTCTGCAGAAGTCAAGAGCAGACATCATGTGTTTTTCATCTGTTCTTTGTCCCGCAGTGATGAAGGTGTTTGATCTGTAAGCTGTGGTTTTCTGATGTCTCTCCCTATTAAATCTTCTTCCATACTGGTTCCCCTAAATAAGAAAAGGACCATGAATGGATTTTGCTGTTTCACTGAGGAGGATATCTCAGTGTAACAGCAGCATTTCAACAGCAGCAGATTGTTGGAGAATATTCATACTGAGCACACGTCCAGTGAAACCAAATGCAGAGATAAAAGTAACAGCACATTGTGTGGACAACTGGCATGAACCTTGAATGATTTTATTGCACAATTTTCCATAGGAAAGAAGTGCTATGAGGATAGTAATCTTTAAAAATGTGTAGGGACAGGTGAAAGTCCTATATCTTTCCAAGATAAAAACTTGGAGTTGCAATACAACTTTGATCTAATGGTTAAGGCATCAGCTAAAAGATGAGAGATATTGAATACTATCCCCACCTTAAGTCATGATAGCCAGATGGGTGACTTTGGGCCAGTCACTCTCTTTCTTCCCAATTCACTTCCCAGAGTTGTTGTTGTGAAGAAAATCGAAGAAGGAAGGAGTATTAGGTATGAATGTCCCTTTGAGTTCTTTATAAACTCCTGGCCTTCAGAAAGAGTCTTTAGATTTGGTTATGCTAGTTCACCTATGGCTCCAATAGGAGTGTAGTAGGTTGAGGTTGGCTGATGAGACAGAGAGATCCCTACCCCATGTTGCCCATCCTCGGGTTTTTTTTAGCCTTTATTAAGCTTTATATCTTTTTATTATGCTGTAAGCTGCCAGAGTCACTACAACAGCGAGATGGGTGACATATAAATGTAATAATAGATAAAAACAATAATAAAAGAAAAACAATAATAAAGGCAGGATAAAAAAAATCTTTGAAAAAAAACTATATTTGTTCATGTTCTTTTTTCCTCAGACCATCAGCAACTTAATTGTCCAAGAAGCCAATGTTTCTGTTATGTATAAGTGTGTAGCCTCCAACAAAGTAGGTCGTGATGAACGATTGATCTACTTTTATGTAACAAGTGAGTATCTTCAAAATAGAATTCACTTAAACAACCTGTTATATAACATTTGAAGAATTTAAAGAATTTTAGAGACTTCTTAATCTTTTTGAGATCACTGAATGGAAATTGTTTATCAAAGTATGTTTGGTGTTGTGTCTTCATAATTAAGCAATATAGAGAACGTTAAAACATACATTATTGTTTGCTAGTCCAAATCATTATCAGAACCAAAATTTGTTTTAATTTCCATTTGAAAATTTAGATTTTTGAAAAATTAACTTCATAAAAATCAATATAATTGAGTTTGCACAGCTTGAGTTTGTATTTTAAAGTGCTTTATCTGAACAAAAACATCTATGACAAAATATTTAAGAGATTATACACTGAAAGTCATGTGAGGTAGAGAAGCAAATTGAGAGATGTTTTAGAGCAAAGAAAGAGATTTGCCTTTCCATTCCCAAGTGTTTCTGGTACAGTAGCACCACCTAGTGCCTTGCTGATTGAATAGAATCTGCATACTTCCAGATTTTAGAAGCTGAGGTTTTGAATTTTTCTCACTGAATCCTCAGGACTTCTAGAAAACATCTTTGTTAATGGAACAAATATGAAACAGACAGACAGCAGTTTGCACAACCATTAAACTAAGCTAAAATGTGATTTAATGATTTGTTTCAGAGTGCAGTTTAGCCATTGTGTTAACAGAGCAAGCAATCATGTTAATCCATAACTGAAATTCAGGCATGGAGTACTACGTGAATATAATCACTGTGTTTTGATAATTAGGATTTCAAATAAGCATGTTATGTGAATTTAGCCAATGAGATAATAGGGCTTGATTTTAATCTGAACTATTTATCAGTATACTATAGTGCCTATAAATAGATTTAGTAACACAGAACTTGACATTGTTTCAATGTGAAACTGTAATTATATAATCATAGTAATTCCTTTATCATTGCCTGGATTAGAATTGTTAATGGATCATTTATTTCAATTCTATCTGTTCAACAGATAAGAATATATATAGCTCAGGGTTGAACTGCAGAGTCCTTGGTGTTTTGTGAGTTTGGCTGTTTGCTTGTAAACATCTAATTACCTGACAAAAATCATCAGTGCTAATGAGTGTAGGGTTCCTTCCCTAATACCCAGGGAAGATTAACACCATACAAACAATTAAATAGAAAACAATACCCTAATAATCAAGGAGAAAAGCACACCTCCACCAATACACAGGCAGAGCAAGCTACTGTATATAAAGAAGCAAACTCTACACTTACTAATATTAAATGATGTTACCTGCTTGAATAATGAAATGTCTCAAGCAAACAACTTAAGTTCACAGAGCACCAAGCACTTCACAAGTGTGTGTGTGTATGTGTGTACAACGCAAAGCCGCAGTGCAGCCAGAATATTTGACGCCCAAATTTCAGAGATCTTTGATTGGTCATGCATTAAAACAAATGTATAAAATGCTAAATGATTTGCTACAATTGTAAAACACGTAGCCCAAAATAAATAAGGGCAGCAGTGTTGTATAAGCAGAATTGGGAACAGGCATTTTAGCATTCGTAAAACCACATCTGTTTTAGTGATTGAATATTTGTTTTCTTTTCTTGGTCTCTTGGCAGCCATACCAAATGGATTTGAAATTGAATCTGAGCCTTCCGAGGAGCCCATTGAGGGACAAGACCTGAGACTAAGTTGCAATGCCGATAACTATACCTACGAAAACCTGCATTGGTACCGGCTCAATCTCTCAAGATTAAACTATGAAGAAGGCAACCCTCTAGTCCTGGATTGCAAGAATGTCCACCATTATGCAATGAAGCTGCAGGGTGAATTGAATTTTAAACCTAACTCCAATTATGCTGCTTTGACACTCACCATCCCAAGTATCTCTCTAGAAGATGAAGGAGACTATGTATGTGAAGTGCAAAACAGAGAAAACAATGAAAAACACTGCCACAAAAGATATATCTCTGTACATGGTAAGGACCACTGAGAAAGTCAAGTTAATAGGGAAAACCTTGTTGGGCTGAAAGATGCACTGAAACATGCAGATTTGGCTAATGCAAAACAAGGGCAATACTGTGAAGAATTCTAACCAATCAGATTTATTCTGGATTGAAATGACCTGAAATTAATCTCTGGGTTATAGATCTCTCGCTCTCTCCAGGTACTTTATGGAACATAGATAATTCTTGGAGACTTGAGGCAGATGGAATTAGATTTCTTTGATGGAAATAACCTGAGTCCTCATAGCAGTAGATATGCTGAGGAAATGGCTGAAATACAAATAAAATGTTGTCCAAGTACAGAATACATCTCCCTCATTATTTCAAAGTAGGTCTGGTGATTTGTGAATTGTTGTGATCTTAAATGTCCAGCATTACACCATTTCCCAAAATGCACTGGCTATCATTTGGATTCAGATTATTCTGAGGAGACTTGCTTGGTAATAGAGTTATTAAATTTCTTATTCAAGTGTCATAAGAAGAAATGTTCCCATATTTTTATGCAGAATTGTGAATAGATATTTGTTTTCCTTTAACACTAGCACAAAGCTAACACATTTACCTGCTTTGTTAAAGCATGATAACTTCATTGATGTTAGTGACAAGCTAGAATGTTTGCTTCACGAAATCATAGTTCAAAGTTGGCTATCAATCCTAACTGCAGGAGAAAAGCATAGTGAAAATATACATCTAGAAAATATATATTTAGAAGATGTGAGTCAACAGATATATTTTTAAAAATCACCAACAGTGAAAATGGTACAATATTCCCCATGTTTACAAAGGAAACTAATGTGGTCTTATTAATGGATGCTATCCATGTGTGAAAGAGAAATATGTAGCATGTATTTCCACATTTTGTATGTATAGTATGTGTACATGCCACAGGTTGTCTATAAGGCAGTAATTGCAGGGGGAAAAGAAGAAAATGCTATTTTATTTTGCTTTTTTTTTTAAAAAAAATTGGGTGATAGACACTTAGGCGTGCAGGAGAATCCATTGAGTTTTTAATTTTCCTGAACCCATTGATGTTGATGTTTTAGCTTACTTCAACTGATCAAGAATGCAGTTTTAGAAACAATATTGTATCATGTTTAATATTTATGCAGTTGGGTAGATGCACAATGAAAAAAGAGCAACCATGGATTTCCCGCCTGCAAATTTGAAAAGAGAACATAAGGGAAAATATTGTAAAACAAGTTCTGTTTTCCTGCCACTTGCATTGGTAACAATTATAATGTTACTACTAGATTGAAACAACATAAGCCAGTCATACCCAGAAACTACAGTAAAAAAAATCAATCAGAGAAGTATTTGGAGAGGAAAAATTGCATATTGAGATTGAAACAGTGCCAGGGATAACTGGAATAAGCCAGATATTCCAGTTTTTAGAAAAAAAATGCTATACAGATTATTAGAAGAACCCAGCCTGTTATGGTGTTCAGGAAGGTTGTATTTATGCTGGCTTTCAAAGTAAATTAATATATCTCAGTCACCTGAAGATTTTAATTGGCCTCCTTTTATCACATAGTATAGTAGAAATGGCACAAATGCTTTATGGATTAAGAGCAATCTTTGCTTTGATTTGCCATGGCCAGGGTTCTTTTTTATTTTCTATTTTTATGCTATTTGTAACATGCTCTCTTCAAGAAAGTGTTCAGCTCTCCCTGTACAGAGCACCTGTGCTTTATTCTTACATTTCTTGTATTTCATCGTTGTTCCCTTAATATCATTGCTTCAGCTTTAGAGATGCCCAAGTTGAAACAGAACCTGTCAAACATCCTGGTGAATGTGAGTGATTCTATAGAGATGCGCTGCAAGGTGGATGGTGTGCACATTCCAAACATCAACTGGTATAAAGATGAAAAGCTGGTTGAAAAAGTCTCAGGTACGGCTGGTTAGTTTCATAGGTTTAAGGAATAGAGTATTCATGGACAGAATACTTGCACAGCTACGACTGGAAATGCAGAAGCTTGAAAGTTTCAAACCATTCAAGAAAGAAAGAAGGAAGGAAGGAAGGAAGGAAGGAAGGAAGGAAGGAAGGAAGGAAGGAAGGAAGGAAGGAAGGAAGGACAAACACCTGGTGCTACAGTGTATTCTCAAAATCATTCACATATACCTGTTGGTTTATACAACAATGTATAAGAAAAAAATATCTATAATTAGTACATAGAACCTGAAAAATGTAGAAAAAATATAAATTATTGTGAAGAGTGTGTGTAAAGCTCCAAGCAACAAACAGGCAACTCAGAATTTATTCCTTCAGTTTCTTTTAAACTTCCCTTTCCTACAAATATATTAATGTCCATGCTTGAAATATGGGCAGCAATCCAAATAAGCTATTTGCATACATAAAAGCAGCATTTACCAATCTGGTGCTTTCAAGGTACATGATCTAAATTAAATTCTTAAACAAAAGAGAAAATAAATTTGCACCAAGTCTGAAAAAGACCTCTTTTGGACGCAACATCTAGTTTCTGTTTATTCTTGCTTTGGTAATTTTTCAGGTTGTTTTTTTCTGATCATATGAGAATAGACTCTCACATGAGCAAATGTAATTTATTATATGCATATTGCTATTACTTTGAAAAAAGCATGATATCTTGTGAATTGTGAATCGTTTCCTAAGTACATCCAAATGGATGGATGCTAGTGTTTTATAGATATTACTTTAGTATGGGAACGTATGGTTTTAAAACTGCCCAAGTGCCAATAGTAAGGTTAATACTATTAGTATTACTACTAATAATAATAATAATGTTTTGTCTCAGTTGCTCATGCTGTGGTCACATCCCAAACAGATAGTGTTTCTCAAACCCTGGTAAAAGTGGCTTTTCTTTAGGTAATGATACACAAACCTATTATCCAATCACAAAAGACTGGATATTTAAATTGACTCAAAAGATTTTACTTACATTAAGTAAAAAAAAGTTTCTGTTTAGCAGTTTTAGATAATGAAGGAAAAGGTTTGGAAGCACTGGATTATTTTAATGCACTCTCCATGGGGCTGCCCTTGATGAATATCTAGAACCTTAAAAGTTCAACTAATGCAAAATGTGGCATTGCAGGCAGTTATGTGTACTTCCAGCACTGCATACGTTACATGAAGGACTTCAAACTTGGCAAGTTTAAGACTTGTGGACTTCAACTCCCAGGATTTCTGAGCTAACATGACTGGAGGAGGAAGTTGAAGCCCACAAGTCTTAAAACTGTCATGCTTGAAGACCCCTGCATTACATCAACCAATGCATCTGTTCCAGAGAAGCATTGGTTGCCAATCTCCTTAAAGTTCAGTTGAAGGTGCTGGTTTTGACCTTTAAAGACCTTTATGACATGGGACAAAGTCATGTCAAGGACCTCCTCTCCAACATGCATTTTCCCATCCCATCAGATTAAGCTGGAGGGGCATTTGATGGGATACAGGAGGCAAGCAGCTGCTCTGTGGAACATTATCCCCACCCCCAGAGAGAGATTGGCCTCACTCCCAGAGAGAGATTTTTCAGAAATTAAATTAACTTTAATTTGGTATTAGGGAGTCCCTGAAATGACTATGTTGCATATAGGACCTTGAAGATACCCTCCTGTGGTTTTACTTATAGTTATGTTTTCATCAGTTTTTATTGTATGCAGCACCCAAAGTCACCTTCATGAGATTGGCAGCGATATAAACTTGAGGAAGGAAGGAAGGAAGGTCCAACAATGAGCACTGGTGCTTAGAATCAGCTGCCTGAAATAGTATATAAATTCAGGAATGAAGGTACAAAGGACTGGTGTTGATTTACATGCTATTATTCATAACCAAATACCTTTCTTTTCCTCCATGTTTCAGGGATTGACTTGGCAGATTCCAATCAGAGGCTCAGTATCCAAAGGGTGAGAGAAGAAGATGCTGGTCTTTACCTTTGCAGTGTCTGCAATGCCAAAGGTTGTGTGAATTCCTCTGCCAGTGTTTCTGTAGAAGGTACTATTACTAATTTCAGTCCTCTGATTTTATAAAGAGATTGGTGAGTTTTGAAATAAAGCAGCAGAAGAAGAAAGGTAAACAATTTGGAAGGAAGAAAGGCCTTTTGCCATACTGGGGCCAATAAAGCAAATTTCATTCTCCACCATTTATATCCCAAAAGGTTATGCCTAATTAGCCCAATCAAAAGAAAACATGGAAAATATCCAACAATTCCTCCTTGGCTCTTTCTGTGTGTTGGCTTTCTCTCTGTGTGTATCCTTGTTTTGTTATATGCCTGCTCTAATCATTCTTCTCTTTCTTTTGTTCATGTTTCTCCTCACCTATAGGCTCAGATGACAGGACCAATGTCGAAATCGTAATCTTAATCGGAACCGGGGTTATTGCCATCTTCTTCTGGATTCTCTTGATACTCATCTTCTGTAATATCAAGAGAGTAAGGCTTCTTTTCCATCCTCTTTCTAGCATGTTTGATTTGGTGTAGTAGCAAACAGAATCATAAAAAGCTCCAACTTTCAAATCAGAAGAATATTTTATTATTATTAAATATAAGCAAATACAACCGAAAGGCATCTTGTTGGGAGGATAACTTAGGATAGCCATTTCTGTAGTCCCATTCCAATACTGTCATGCTTTTATTCTCCTTCAAGCAAAAATTACCAACTTTTTATCAGGAAAAAAAATGGCTGGCAGCCTTGAATAAGGTTAGCCTTGCTGTGGAAAAGAACCAAATAGAGCCCCTTACTCTGTCATTTGCTCATGCTGTTTGTTTGTTTGTAAATAAAGTATAGCAAACTTAATAGGAAAAAAATTCTCACAATGAATCAGTTTTTAGCAGATGTTGTATAGAGTGATTGGATGTAAGAACCATTTTTCTTTTTGCTAAGACAAGCAGAGCCAGTGTCAAGGATCAGGATTCAAAGAACTAAGCAAAATGACCACAATCTAGTCTTTCACAATCTTTCTCTTGTATTGCAGCCTGCTCATGCTGATATCAAGACAGGCTACCTTTCCATTATCATGAATCCAAATGAAGTCCCTTTGGAAGAACAGTGTGAATACCTGACCTATGATTCCAGCAAATGGGAATTTCCTCGGGAGAGGCTTCGATTAGGTACACAAAAATATTTTGTTTGCTGGTGAGAGTGGAATAGCAGTCATGGGGACTCTGATTGCAGATAAGGGCATGTCCCGCAAGTAGAGCTGTACTGTAACAACAGTAGGATTTACAGTTTTTGTTGCCCCAACCAGGGGTGGGATCCAACTGGTATAACAACTGGTTCAGTGATTTTACATTTTGCACGCATGTATATCATCGTCATCTAGCTGCCTGGACAGCTGAGCAGTGCTGCATGCGGGTGCGCAGTGGTTGAAAAAGCACTTTTTTCTGTTTTTTCAACTGCAGCTGTGTCACGCAAAGCAGCTGCGGTTGAAAACGCAGGAAATAAAGGTCAGGTAAGAGCCCAAGCGGGCGGGTGGACCAAAACATCAGCAGACATAGAACCGGCTCTATGTATGCTTTCTGTTTGCTGCTTTTCATAGCAACCGGTTCTGCAGAAGTGGACAGAACCAGTAGAATCCCACCCCTGACCCAACCCAACATTGACTGTGTTCTGGATTGCGGTATGCATATAGCCAGGGTGGGTCTACCCAAAGGTATATGGACAGTGGATACAGCAGTTATTGAAGTGCCATCTTTGCCAGTCTAATGCCCTCACTTTTCTGGTATTTTCTTTTCAAAAGCAAGACATGACATCCCGCTTCAGCTAGTGATTTCCTTCTTTTGCTTTGTTGTCACTGCCTCTTTCTCACTTCCTGTCTGTACCCTTACTGTGAAAAGGCAGCACCACCTGTAGATGGTGAAAATGCCATTATTTCCTCTTCCTTTTCATACCTTTATTTCTTTGTTGTCTCAATTTCCTGTTTTGTTTGAGTCTCATTCAAGTCATTGTGAATAGTTATATCAATTCCTCCAATTGCACTCTGGGTTTTTTAAAACCTGCTTTGCACCCTATTACTTTTTTTTAGGTAAAGTCCTGGGCCATGGGGCTTTTGGGAAAGTAATGGAAGCCTCTGCATTTGGAATTAACAAAAGCAACAGCTGTGAAACTGTGGCAGTTAAAATGCTGAAAGGTAGGCAAAATAAATGGATAAATATGAGAATACTGGTGCTCTGTCTGGGAATATCCATCAAGATACTAATTGTTTATGGAAGATAATTTTCCCATGTTTTTAACAATTCTTGAAAGTTCAACTGTGCTTTGATTAAGAGAAGTCACACATCTTATCTTACTAAACTAAAATAATATTTTGCTGTCTCCATGAGATAGGATAGAAATCTAGCAAATGAGAATTTTTGTGAACATTGAATTTCAAATAACTAAAATCATCTTTTCAAATATGTTAAATTTTCTCCCCAACAGAGCTTTCAATTATTGGTCAGGAAGCAGTCACTTGTGCGCTAACTATTCAACTTATAAATACCTAATAAAATGAATTAATTGAAATAAGGTGTCCTGTATATGATGTTTGGATAATGATTCCTGGATATTTCATTAAAGAACATCACAATAGTTCATCATTTCTACAAAGCAAAATAGTGTTCATGTCCCAGAACACTGAAGAAAGCATACTATATACTAGACTTCAGAGAGCAGAACACTCAGATTGAGAGCAATTCCTTAAATGCATAGCCTGATTCTGAACAAAAAGTGTGTAGATTACCATCCAGCAAGCACTAAATTATAAGCTAACTTGAGTGTCATAATTTTAAACTTATATGCTTGTCTTAGGAATTCTAGTATTTCCTATCTCAGAATGGATAGAAATTGTCGTTCAATTACGCCAACAGGGAGACATGACTTCTGAGGCGTGTCTAACAGTTCTGGGGCTACAGACCAAACATTTTGCTGTTTGGATGTGCTTGCTCAGGAACAAGAGAACTACATAAATCCTTTTCCATTTTTCAAAATCCTAAATGTGGCATAGTGTACTTTGAGGGTTTGTGTGCCGTAAAACTACCAGAAATAATTGTTGTCGGGTTAAAAGTAAAAAGAAGAAACATGAAGGAAAGATGGTTGGAGACAAGATATTTTAACATTTTAATTAACAAAACAGAATATCTTATTTATAGCTTAGCTGTAGTTTTAGCTGATTAGTTTTGTTTTGATTTGATTTGAAATTAGAACTAAAATGATGGCGAATTACTACTGAGTCACAGAGATCTCAGGTGAAATATGATGTCTTTATAAATAGTATTGATATGGAATTAGATTTTGCAGTTATCATTTCAATTTATTTATACATCCATCCATTTGCAGCTATCCCTGTATTAAGCTGTCATAATATATTTATCATGGCCTTAAGCTGAAGCAATATGCTTCAGAATTTTATTATTATTTTATATGTGTGTGAGTGTGTGTAACAACTCAGTTTTAAAACACAGCATTAAACTTCAATCACATAGAATAATAGTGATTAATCTTTCCTTTACATTAATATACATTCATAAGCAGCAAGTGACTGTATATCATCAGTCTAAGATTGTAAATCCAGGATGACACATTCCTTCCCTTATAAAAGAATAAAATTATACACTGTTTCATATAATAATAGATTCTAAAGTATTGGGTTATAATTCAGAATCATATTTACAACCTTAAACTGTACTGGTCCTACCCAAACCACAATTAACAAACTTAAAAGCAAAAAATCAAAATGGGACAAGGGTTTCAAGCCCATATTGTATCAATTGATTTAAAAGTAAATAAATTTACAATAAATCTTTTCTTTAAAAATATTTTATAGCCCAGGGACAAACATGTTTTATCATGAGAATATCATGAATTTGCATGCTAATTATTTTTATGGAAGTTTGTAAATGTACCTGTTTTTTCCTATAAATTTGAAACATAGATACGCACAACAGTCTCACTGTAGTAATGCTTTCATTACTACTAAGGCACTGATCATTAGAGCGGTATTATGTAATTGGAGCATAAATACTTTTTCCTGTGTAGTCCATTGATGCATGAGAAAAATCAATTTAGGAGGATTAGCAAAAATCAGAATCAGAAGTGGGTGAAGCTATCTCTGTAACTTTCTACCAATCAAATTAATTGGGCCAAAAAGCTGCACTGCATGAGCACCTTGGCTTTGAGATGTTGGGGGGGGGGAGAGAGTTACTTGATGGTAGTCACTATAGGTTGCCCATCTGTATTTATGAAAAGCAATCAAAATAGATTTTAGGTCAATAATTTTATTAGTTGGGTTAAAGATCTTGTCCCCTCTGTATGCTACTTATTTTTTTCCCCCACACATTTCTATTGACTTGTGCTGCAGTAAATAACTACCAGATCTCAACGCCATGGTGGTTTTCCAGTACAATCCTCTATTTTCAGAAGCAAATCCCAACTCATGGTGAGGCTTCGTCCCAAGTATGTGCATTTAAGGTTCCGATGTAAGAATAAAATATCCGTAAGAAAAAAAGCTTTGTTGTGCTAGCACAATATCCATATAAATAAAGGCCCTTATTCAACAGGTTGCACATTGTTGCAAAGACATACTTTAAAAACAGGATGCATGAAGAGAGGGTTCTTTTGTTTACAATGAATTGTTCTCCCTATGTAATGTAGAAGTTTTTTTATCCTTTGATCTGAAACTTAAATATAAATAGCTTTGAATGATTGAAAGACTAATACTGATATGTATAACTGAAGCTAGACTTGTTTCAGAGGGAGCTACTGCAAGTGAGCACAAGGCTCTCATGTCAGAACTGAAGATCCTCATTCACATAGGAAACCATCTGAACGTGGTAAATCTCCTGGGAGCTTGCACCAAACCTAATGGTAAATATGCTTCGTCAGTACTGAGTGGCAAATGAGAAAAATAAAAGCAATGCTACAAAATCCTTTTGTTTGAATAAGCACAAGTTCTGATGTCAAAAAAATTGCACTCATGCAGATTTGCAGAGGTGTGTGCTCTATTCCAGAGGTCCCCAACTCCCAGGCTGTGGCCTGTTCAAAATTGAGCTGGAAGAAATGGGCAAGCGTGGACATGTGAAGCTCCATTCACATGAGCAGTGGGCCCTTGTGTCATATAAGTGGAACTTTGTGGGCAAGCACAAGCACTTTCCGCTCAAGTGTCCTCTACTCGCACAAGCAGAGCTTGTTCACACATGAGCGCAAGAGCCTGCTGCTTAGGCAAGTGGATCTTTGTGTGCAAGGGCAAACATCCTTGCTTACACACATAGCTCCATTCCCATGGGCAGAGAACAAACATGCGCCACTCACACAAATGGAGCTGTGCATGCGCATGTGTGCCTGCCACTCACACGGGCGCCAGGCTGAGCCAAGATTGGGGACCACTGCTCTATTCAACAATAAAACAATTCCTTGAGATATAAAGTTCTACCAGGAGTTGCCATAAGATGGGTGGCTATATAAACATTTTAAATAAACCATTGAAACTGAAACTCTGAAACTCTGCTAATTATTATTGGTAATATTTCACTCAACCAACTGACCACCCCTCAAAAGACAGTTACAGTTCATTACTTTTTCTGTGTTCCAAAGATGCTTTTTCTAAAAGGCAACTGCACCTTCTTGGTTTTTTTCCTTTGAAAACATCATGCTTCTCATCCAAGAAGTTTCTTCAGTTCTAAAAGTTGAACTAAAGAAATGTCTTGGATGAAAAGTGAAAGTCCAACAATATGAAATGGATGATTAACAATTAATTAATTGTTTTCTATGCAATTCCCTTCCTTCCTTTCTCCATTGGCTTTTCTTTTGCAGGTCCCCTCATGGTAATTGTTGAATTCTGCAAATATGGAAACCTCTCCAATTATTTGCGAACCAAACGGGAAGGATTCAGCCCTTACGGGGTATGTAACTGATGTTTTCCTAGCACTGTTTCCAATCCCTATTTTTGGAGAAGGTGATGATCTTCTGAAGAATATTTAACAATGAAATTGGAAGCATGTTGCATGTATAAACTTTTATGTAAAGTCTCCTGTCACTGTTGCGTGATATTTGAATGGGAAACTAACTACATGAAATGGTAGGACATAATTTGTCACTGAAGACAATGTCCTGTTGGAAAAATAATGATTATGATAATGAGAAACCATAACTTTTGCTTTCAGATTGCCTTCCCTAGGTGTGATTTTCATAATCTGGAAATCTTGCAAAAAGAAAATCAGATGACAGGGCAAAGTAGGAAGGCTTGTGGAAGCAAGAAGAATACACAAATATTTTTTTTTCATTTATTGCTCCACTGTTTTAAATTGTCCCCTTCCTCAATCAGGTTCAGAAGCAGTATTTCTTTAAATGTCTGCTGCACGGGAACAACAGTGGAAAGGGACTCTTGTTCTCTTATTCAGTTTTCTGGGCTGCCAAAGGCATGTAGAAGTCAGCATTGCAAAAAGGGAGACTGGAATTGATAGACCTCTGTATTTGTCTTTATCTGTTTAGTCTCGTCCAATTTCTGATTTATAGATTAGCTCTCTCCATTCTTCTTGATGTTATACAAATTAGTTTAATGTTTCTTCTGTTATATCAATCCTTTACCACCTCAATTTTTTTTAACCATAGCTGATTTAGCTAAGCAATCTGATTGCAGGTCTTGACTAAAATGAGGTACTCTTAACTTGGAAAACTTCCAGTGACATCACTGGTTTGGTGAAGCCTAATATCTCTTTGTTCGATGCTATTTCCTCTGCAAGATGTGCACAGTACAGATAGTCCTCAACTTATGATCACAATTGGGTCATAATAAGTCAAGGTGGTCACGTGATGGGATTCAATTTTACAACCATTTTACGATGGCCATAAAGGGAGTCACTGCAGTGGTTAAACAATTCATGTGATCATTAAGAAAATCCAGATTATCCAATATCCTTTTCCATTACTGGCTGCATAAGGTGTAATTGATTTGGCTGTGGCACAATCCATTTGGTGAAATCCATGTATATAAATAGTATAATGGTCAAATAAACATTTATTCAATGTAAACAATGTACAAGAGCTGTGATTAGAATGTAGTACCTTAGGCTATACTTCTGCTGTCTGCCAGCTGCCTGCAGTTTAGCAGTTCAATTCTCACTGGCTCAAGGCTGGCTCAGCCTTCCATCCTTCTGAGGTCAGTAAAATGAGGATCCAGATTATTGGAGGCAATATCTGACTCTGTAAACTGCTTAGAGAGGGTTGTAAATGCTGTTGCTACTGGTGATCCTCAGCTGATTTTCTTAGTAGAACTTCACCAAGTGATTGCCTACTGCATTCCTTTCTCCTAAACGAAATCTGTCAGCGATTTCTCTGTTTTCTCAGATTTGTAGGTTGAAATTTCCATAATTTTATGCTACATACTATGTACCTTTTTTTGAATTTTTGTAGTCTTTTCAAATGTTAGTGTACAATTGCTCTATTTCTTATTTGGATGCATCTGTAGGTGCATTTATTTGGAAAATGGTGACATTCAGAAGCTTTGCTCTGATTCAAATCTGTATTATACTCTAATTTACTATTTGGAAACTTTCAACTTATTTGATGATTTTCTTGCTTGTTATCAGTACTCCTCCATTCCTTCTGATGCTGTCATTTCTGGAATAGGATACTATCAACTCATCTAGTTGAATATAGCTGTTTCCAGTCCAGTTGATGGCAAGAATGCCTATTTTGATCCTAGCCATTTCTTTCTTGATGATATCCAGCTTCCCATGGTTCATACTTCTTACGCTGCAATTCCAGTCGTACAGCCCTGTTCATTTTGTTCCAGCACAGATGGTGCCTTTCATCGTAGGCTTCATTAGCATTCAAGCTCTTCAAGGGGATTTCTGCTACTGTCTCATTATCTCCCAGACTACTTGTAACACGTTAGTCTTCCCAATAACACATTTGATATTTCTTCCCTAGAAGTCCAAACTTTGGTACCATACTCAAAATTTTATCTGAATTTTCCCCCACACAATATTAATCTATTTATTTATTAACTATATATGCTGTCCATTTCACTATCAAACAACTCTGGGTGGCTTAAGACCAGTGGTGGGATTCAAATTTTTTTACTACCAGTTTTGTGGGTGTGGCATGGCTTGGTGAGCGTGGCAGGGGGAGGATACTGCAAAATCCATTCCCTCCCCGCCCCACTAACCTGCTTTCCAGCTCCATTCTCCTGTGCAGGGAAACAAAGGACCCAGCCAATCAGCTGGGACTTGGGAGGCAGAGAATAGATGAGGGTGGGACCAGTCAGAGGTGGTATTTGCTGGTTCTCCAAACTACTTAAAATTTCTGCTACCGGTTCTCCAGAACTGGTCAGAACCTGCTGAATAACACCTCTGCTTACAACATTATGAAAACATAATACAAAACAGTAAGACCTGTAAAAACATTAAAAGATATAATATTAAGAAGCATTAAAATTAATCAAAATTTTGATAAAAGAGATTAATATGCAAATAGTCTATAGGGGGAATCTTCCTATTTTATTAAAGTAGGATACCCCATTGGCACCCAACCCAATTGCCAGTTGAGGTTTTCAGGGTCTTTTGGAAGGCCAAGAGGATGGAGGCTGATCTCATTTCAAGAGGCACAATGTTCCAAATGGTTGTGAGTTATAGCAGAAAATGTTTTTCTCCTGGACCCTGCCAGCTGAAATTCTTTGCCGATGGAGTCTGCAGCATCCCCCTTCTTGATAATAATATAATTGGAATAGGCCATTAAGTCTTTCTCCAGCCCTTCCTATTTGTCTGGGCTGAGGACTAGCATTTAGAAGTACTGTAAAATACAAATAGGGATTTCTTATTTTCACCACCCACCTAATAAATTGTGTGGCTTGTCTGTGTTATAACTTGTACGTCTGCTGTTCTCATGTTTACTCTACCTTTTTATCTGCTTAATAAAGTTTAGTGTGTTTGGACTGTTTGATCTAATATGAGAAGAAATATCCCTAGTGATTGAATAAGTTGCCTCCTAATAAGTATGAGTCGTGGTGGCTCAGTGGTTAGAGTGCAGTACTACAGGCTAATTCTGCTGTTTGCCAGCTGCTTGCAGTTTAGCAGTTCAATTCTCATCAGGCTCAAGGTTGACTCAGTCTTCCATCCTTTTGAGGTCCATAAAATGAGGGCCCAGGCTATTGGGGGCGGTTCAATATGCTGACCCTATAAACCACTTAGAGAGGGCTGTAAAGCACTGTAAAACAATATATAACTGTTCGTGCTATTGCTATCTTTTGTCATCCGGTTGTCTTAGGAAAAATCCCCAAGGCTGCGCATCCAAGTTCGTTCCATTGTTGAAGCCGTTCGAGCAGACAAAAGAAGCCGGTCTTGCACCCGTGACAGTGCAATTCTTAACAGGCTTCTAATGAACAAGAGTCAGACAGCATCATCACCACATTTCATACAAGAAGGTAAAAATAGTGTCTTACTGTTTTTCCTTGAGAGGACTATAATTCATTGTGCAGGGTTTCTTAAATCATGGTCCAAATGAATCTTGAAAAATAATGGTAAATAATGTGGGTTACTAT
This sequence comes from Laticauda laticaudata, assembly GCA_004320025.1. NCBI lineage: Eukaryota > Metazoa > Chordata > Lepidosauria > Squamata > Elapidae > Laticauda > Laticauda laticaudata. The sequence continues at coordinate 18,551 of BHFT01036237.1, read as the reverse complement.
TTATCCTAACCTTAGCAATTAGAAAACAATGGGAAAGCAATATACTGAATGTTTTAATGGAGAGCCAGTTTATAGGATAGGGCGAAATAGTGAGTCATTACTGGTATTTCAAGTTTTTCTTTATAAGAATTAGGTCACAATAAAGTCAAGAAAGACCCAGAATTTTCAGGGGATCATGTTATGAAATTATATAGTATATGCCATAAACGAAAATGAATGAAGGTATACCTGTAATAGGGGTGAGGTTTTCTTGACACTCGCTTCATGTGCTTCCTCAGAGATTTTGATAATATTTCCTCTTCATTTTTTATTAAATATATTTCCAAAATTCAGAGGGAATATATTTCAGAGGGAAAATATTTAGAATTCCAGTGGCAGCACCCCCTGAAATAATTTCTTAGATATTTGAAAGAGACAGAATTAAAGGGGGGGGGCAAATTAATTCAGACTATTGAGCACTGAATGAATTTAAGATTTATGTATTGAATTCAGTTTCAGAAACACCTTGTGGATAATCCTTTGCTTCTTTACAAATTCTTAATTTGATGAAAAAAGTGTGTGTGTGTGGGGGGGGAGAGAGAGAGAGAGGAGAAAGGCTTTTATTTGGGTAAGAGTATATGCACAATGCTGACAAAAACCTCTGCTTATCCTGTTTTATAACTAAGTTTGATAATAGTTGCACTATTAATGAATGTATTAATGAATACAATTATTTCTAGTTGTGCAGCTGAAGCAATTTTATTCAAATATATATTCAAGAAATTTCACCAGTATGAATAGTAACTACAATAACTTTGCTAACATACTAAATAAGCTGGACTGTAGTCATAAAAATATTTTTTCTTTCATATTGTTTCAAAAATAGGAGTTTAACATTTTGCCCTTCCCAGTTTTCTCTTAGAGACCCAGATATTTTGTATGAGACAGTTCCCTTTTATCAAAACAATCTCCCGCCTTTTGAGGCACACCATTGTCTGTCACTTCATGAATATATAAAACTTTCCAAAAATATATACTGTTTTAGCTAAGGTCACATAGCAAAGATATATGATTCTACGAAAGATCAATATCATTCCATGGCTTAATCGTTTGCAGCACCTGGGCAAAAAGAAACACACAGTTTTCCTGCAGGCAAGCAATTTTGTTATCTGACTGCTCATGTATTTCTTTTTTCAATCAGGAGACAGATACAGAAAGCCCTCCCAAAAAAAGATATATTCAATTCAGTCTCAATTTCTTTGACAGAATTCATGTTTATTTGCTGTTAAATCTCTCATAATTAAACTGCTAACTCCTGGCAGATAAAAGATTTACTTCAATTAATGGATAGATATCTAATAAAGAAATATCCTATAACTTGTGTAAAGATTGGCCATGTTCTCAGCACTATTGCACTTGCTACTCAGCATACAGCTATGTTTAAGCTCCATTGTTTTCATTTGAATTGTACAGAACTGGGTCCTCTTAGACTCCCAGCTGCTGCTTGAGGGGAGATTCATTGTACAGATTCATCTTGTGTGCTCTTTTGTGGACCGTGAGCCCTTAACTCAAGCCTTCATCACTTCTCATTTGGATTACTGCAATGTGCTTTATATGAAGTTCATCCAGAAGTCAGCATCGGTCCAAAATGTGGTCACTTGTATAGTATTGAGCACCTCTCTGATTGTCCATGCTATACCATTGCTGCATCAGTTGCTGACTCTGTTTTCAAGGTGCTGGTTATCACCTTTAAAACTGTAGGAAAAGGGGTGGCACAATAGGAGTGGAGTGAAAAGGGGGGATCAGCCTAGAATTCCTACATAGCCACAAGAGAACTAAGTCCAACTCCCTTTGAGTGCCATCAGGCTTTTAGCAATAAATCAGAGTAATTTAACCTTCATGTGTGGACCTGGTCTTTCACACCTGACAAAAGTCCTATATAGCATCAGGCCAGGTTATCCAGAAGACCATCTCTCCCTTTGTAGGCATCCACTTGTTCTCCTAAATTGGGTCGTGAGCATGCTCCAGGTTCCTTCTTTGAAATGTTACCATCAAGTGTGCTACTTAAGAAATTTGTATGGCTTTTCAGTAAGTAGCAACACCACTTAGCTTTTCCGTAAAGTGTTGGGATGGGTGAGATAGGAAAGAAAAGAGTGGTATGAACATCATTTGGTTGTAATGACAAGTTTTTATAATGTTAAGTTTCATTTGATTTTCATTTTGTTTTGCTTGTTTTTACTGCCTGCATACAATGCCTTTGTTCTTTAGTTGTCAACTACCCAGTTTGTTTTAACTAACTAATAACCAACAATAATGCTGTTCCTGGACAATAGTAATTGACCCCAGTTATTCCACTACTTTTTTCTACTTAGCAAAATTTCTGTGGGACATCATCCCACTCCTCCAAATGCAGTGGTACAGTATATCCTGATGCCTGGGGAAAGCAACCTTTTCTTTGCCACTGCCAGTCTACAGAATGTAACCTTCTTGCTTATACTTTTATACAGTGGATGATTTATGGCAAAGCCCTCTGACAATGGAAGATCTGATCTGCTACAGCTTTCAAGTTGCCCGTGGAATGGAGTTTCTAGCCTCTAGAAAGGTAAGTGATCTATCTGTCCATCCGTCCATCTCAACATGTGTCTTCTCTTGATAGTTATGATTGGGGAGAAATATCAGTAATCCACGGGATGATACAGGATGAAAACAAATGTAGAGAAACTTTGGAAAAAAAATAGGAAAAGCAGTTAGAGGATTCCACTGTCTGTGCAAGCAAATCTGCTTTTCTTATGGGGTTAGAGCAGGAACAGGTCTGAAGTAGGATGCAAATTTTGACAAAAGGCCTGACTATGAGTTGAGCCATCTGTTCAACAACACTGATTTAAAGATTGGGAAGGAGTTATCCAATAAAGGAGAGACACTGTTTTCCCACCCACTGCACAGATAGCAATAGAAAAAGTACTTGTACTTGTATACTTGTACACATGCAATGAAATGAAACCCATCCAAATGAGCTGTTAGGACATTTTTCTGTGTGTCTATTAGTTTACATGGTAGAGCATTGATCCCTGACACAGGAGCAGCAAACACTGCTCTCCCATAGAAATAGTCATTTGGGCACTTTTTATCATTTGTCCAGCTGTCTTCTAGAATATATAAATAGCAGGGGGGGAAGCAACACACAGCTGGTTGACTGGCTGCCACACCATTGAACAGGAGTACAGTTTTATTATAGGTCCCACCTGTGCCATTTTATTTCAGTTGCTTGGCCAAACAGAGACAGCATAAAGCTATTGAGAGCAAGGTTCACTTACGTTTGCTTATGCAATTCTGGAAGCACCTGCCATTCTACCATGAGATGCAAAATATTGGACCAGATTGCCTTTGATCTGATCCAGAACAGCATTTCTTACTTTTTTTTCTTACAATCAAAGCTGTGGTTTTGCAAATAAAGAGAGACCATAAGGTGTTCAGTACTTTCTGGAAATGATTTCTTGCCTCTTTTGTCTTTCACTGAGAGGGGAAGCCTGAAAGAGATTTAAGCATTTTTCTTTTTTTCAGTTTTTCTGTCCTTTTTGAAAATTTTATATTAACATTTATTTTTGATTTCTCCCTGCCCCCTTCTGCATTTTCCTGTAGTGTATCCACAGAGACTTAGCAGCTCGGAACATCTTATTGTCAGAGAACAATGTGGTGAAGATTTGTGACTTTGGTCTGGCTCGGGATATCTACAAGGACCCTGACTATGTCAGGAAGGGCAGTGTGAGTTCTGGGTTGTTCTTGGGATAAAAAAGAACTGGTTTCTGGTGTTGGTTGCCAGTTAATATATTTCAGTGTTATTGTATAAAAATCAATATAACTATGTTAAACATGAGCAGGGGTGACAAAAATTCATAGTGGAATGAGTTCTATTGTATAGATACTTAATTAGCCCAATTAAGATATTGCCGGTATGTATTTTGAATTTGTTTTATTTACTAATGTTCTTTCAGTATTCCAATGCAGAGGAAATGTTTGTCCCAAGAAAGGTACCTGAAGGAATAAGGCAGAGAAATGTTTTATCTAGTGTAATTTCTTGATATAAACTAAGTATTTGTTCAGATGGAAAATATATGCCTGCATTGTGCAATCTATAGCCCTTATTTCCGAGCTGTCGTACTACAGTCCATTGCCATCAACATACTATTTGGGGTTGATTGAATTGGAAGTCAACATTGATTGGAAACCACTTGCTGCCCACCACTAAAAAGACTCAATAGCCTTTAGCAGGACTTACAACAATCTGTGAGTCAGGCATTGTCTCCATTAACTGATAAAGATCCTTTGATACAACTTTTAAAAAAAATATGAAGTAGAAGATAGGACTTTTTTTCTTGCAAACCCATAATCTATAAAAGTGCTTTGAGAGAACAAATACATAATATTTAAATGTTATCTTGAAATACTTCCATTTTTTTTAATAGCAAATGCAGCTGCAGGATTTAGGCAGATAAGATTATGCCAGATTGCAACTTCCTGGTACTTGAAAATTTCTTATTTATTGTATTTTCTGGCCATCTTCAAACACCATTATAGAATCTTTGGAGTTTTTTTTTAAATCTGTGTTTTTTTAAAAAATATTGTTTTTCCCCACTGTAACATCTGTGCCTTGCTATCGCTGTACTATAGGCCCGTCTTCCACTCAAGTGGATGGCTCCAGAAAGCATCTTTGACAAAGTTTATACTACTCAGAGTGATGTCTGGTCCTTTGGAGTCCTATTGTGGGAGATATTCTCTTTAGGTAAGTATTAGTTCTCTTTATGGGATGAGCTATGATTTTATGAGCATACTATTTTAAAAGTAGACTGCAACACTCTCCATATTTTGGGATTTCCCCCACCCATCACCTGTATTTCCTACAGTTAAGTGATCAATTGCAAAATTCATCTGCCACTCTATTTGTTTTATAATTACAAAACTTAAGACTGGATGCTGCATATGTCAATGATCTACTATCTCAAAAGTAATAAACCAGATTTTAATTATGGTCCAGCTATAATTAAAATGGCAACATCTACCTGATTTTAACTGAGTTCAAAAACCTAAGCAGAATCAATCCTGGATAGTGTTTGGATGAAAGACCAACAAAAGATACCAGCACTATAAGCTAGATTTTGAAATTAAAAAATATCATGGAAGACAATGACAACCCATTTTGATATTCTTGCCAAGGAAATTACACAGATAATCTATAAAGCCATTAGGAGTCAAACTTAGTTTGAAGTGGACTTTACTTTTAATTCTGAGAATGTTTGTAACATTCCCATATCATGCCAACTTTAGAAATTAAGGTTTGAAAATGTCTTGAGTGGTTATTGAACAACCGCAAACAAATCTTGTGATTCTGACCCTTTTTACAGAGGATGTTTCATCTTGTTTAATGGCTTCTGAGTAGCTACAAAACAGACATTGTGAAATAGATTCAATTACAGAACTATTTTTTAAAGATGCCTGTATTTTTTTGTACTGCATTTAATCAAAACAGTAGATAGGTACAGCTGCAAGAATCCATCTATTTCTTTTCTTCCCCTTTCTCTTTATACCACTGCATCTTTTTAGGAGCCTCCCCTTACCCTGGAGTACAAATCAATGAGGAATTTTGCCAAAGACTAAAAGATGGTACCAGAATGAGAGCTCCAGAATATGCTACTGCAGAAATGTGAGTCAAAGTACTTCAATATATAACCAACAATGAAGATACTAAATCAACAAATTATAGATGCGCAGAAGGTTTCAGAGCTTCTTGTATGGGAGACTGAGGTGAATGATAGTCTAACTGTGTGCGTCTCTTTTGTAGTAACACAACTAGTCTCTAGTATTTTGAGTATTAAAATAAATAAAATTTGAGTATTAACTCAACCAGTTTAAGGTTGAGTTTTTACTTTATAGAGCTTTTTCATTTCATCTATATCTAACTAATCTTATGCAATATTGGTTTTTTGCAGCTACAGAATCATGCTGAATTGTTGGTATGGAGATCCCAAAGAAAGGCCAACATTCTCTGATTTGGTTGAGATTCTGGGAGATCTTCTTCAAGAGAATGTTCAACAGGTCAGTTTCCAATTATTATCAGAACACAAAGACAAGTAGAAGTAGTCAGCAATATTTGGAGTATTATTATTATTAATTATTATTATTGTTGTTGTTATTGTTATTATTATTATTATGTCACACAATCAGCCAGATGATTGCACCAAGACAAATTCCTTGTGTGTCCAATCACACTTGGCCAGTAAAGAATTCTATTCTATTCTGTTCTATGTTCAGAATGGACCTGGCATTTTATCCATCTAACAAGTCCTTCTCAAGGGATAGAGAGGTGTTGATGTTTGGTGGTGTTAAAGTTATCATTGCAATCATTTTTTGATGGTATTAAAGGTATCGTTGTTAAAGGTAACACTGCCTTTTGCAATTGACTCATGATATTTTGTTAATGCCAATAGTATTCAACTGGTGCTTCAGTTGTTTTGGGATTGCACCCAAGGCACTACCTTTGTTTTCTTTTGCCACAACCATTCTGTTTCTATTTCCAGGTGTTTATATTTTGTTAATTTTCTCCAGTTCTTTTTCTTCTATTCTGCAGTCTGCAAGTACTGTAACATCCACCATGTAGACTTTTTTTTATTTTTCTTATCAACAATTGTTAAGTCTGGGATATTATGTTGCAGGTGCCTATCTCTTTGAATTCTAAAGTCCCAGAGCACCTCAGCTTCTTCATTTTCTATTGCTTTTTCTGTTTTGCTCTTGCCTGTTCTTGCTTGCAGGCAGATGTTGTCAGGCGGTGCTCCATTCAAAATCCAAGAAAGAAATACTTAGACTCTTTAATTTAGAGAAAAGTTATCTTTTACTGAAAGTGAAGTGGTAGCAACCAGAGAATTCTAAATCTGAGAAATTAGGCGTGTAAATCACATATACAAAGTGATGGAAGTGTTCCCACCCCCAATAGTTCAAATGAAACTTCCAATTAGAAATTATGAATATGATCATGTGGGCATCTTCAGGTGATGATGAGGCCTCTGTCCGTTGACCTTGGCATACTTTGATAACGGGTTGCAGTTGCACAGAGAAAAGAAAGCTAAGCGAGAAATAGAAACCTAACTCTGATGTATGCTTCCCCCCCCTTCATTTACACAACAAAAAAATATAACACCTCCAGCTCACTTCCCAGACTCATCCTGCCCTCCCCTCCCCCCATTTCTTATGACAGCCGAAAGATGCAAAGCGATAGTAGAAGATCTTGAAGGCTGACAGATGTTATTATTATTGAGTAAACATAGTGTGATCTGGCGTTTATGCTGGTTATCAGTTTGTGAGAATGAATATTTAGAGACTCCCATTTCCCTCTTAAAGTGGCTCTATGTCATTACATAATATAATTACATAATAATACACAATATATGTGGCATAGCTTTCAATGCAATCGAATAGCTCTAAATTAGATTTTATTGGACAGACATGTAATGTTTTCATAGTCTTTATATTAAAAGCTAGAAGCATAAACTGTTTATTATATTATACCTATGCAATATCTTCAAGTTGGAAGAAACCATTTTATATTCCAGCCATTCTGATAAAGAATCTTCTTTGCTCTGTTCTGGTTAACAAATGCAGCTTATCATATCCCACAAATATCCTATTCAGTCTAGATTGCTGTGTGGCACAGGCAGACCTGAGGTAGAAATATGTATTTTACATACATGCATACAACTTGTGGTATTACTAGGTTGATTCCTTCCATGCTAAGAAAGTCAGAAAACAATTAGACTTCATATTAATAAATTGTGTGCAAGAATATCATGACCAAAAAAATGCATTGACTGTATCTTGGCTATACTCAATATTTAGTTTTGGATTATAGTTGTTTGTTATATACTGCAGAATGTGCAGCTGGAAGCAGACAGAGGATAAGAACTGCATTAGGCTGTATTTGGCATCAGAAATGTTGAATTATAATGCTATTTTTGAAGCCTCTGAAACTTGCTAGACAGTTTTTTAGTTTTTAAAAACCCACCCAATTTATTATTATTCTCTTTGATAATGTTAAAGTATTCTTGATTGCTTTCCATTGTTATTCTTCATTGCTGTTCTTCATGCACCCACGTTATTTAGTTGCATAAGATCAAGCAGTATGTTTTCTTGGAATAACTCCCTGGACTTTCAAGTTACAGATTTTGTGACCCAGTTTTTGATATTATTCCCATGTTCCCAACCCCCCACCCAGGGTATATCATCAAACTGGCTGGCTGATTTGTATCACAAAAGAATTGACATGATTTCTCTCTCTACTGTGATTTCACTATTCTTCCCAATTGATAATGATATTTTTTATATAAATTTTATTAAAAGTTTTAAAGAGAAAATAAAAGTTAACAAAAAGTAATATAATAAAGAAAAGAAATAAAAGAGAAAGACAAACATCCAGAAAGAAAAGATAAAATGAAACAAAAGCTTGATTTTGCTTGCAACAAATAAAAAAGTATGATTACAAAATCATCTCCATGGTTAAAAAAAAAACCCTTATTTTTTATGAAATACATTTTATTCTAATCATCAAAATTACAAGTCATATGTGCATATTTTCTGTTTTATGCAATAATCTATAAGGGTTTTTTTAAATCTACATTAACCTTAGCTTTCATATCTCAGATACATTCTGCTTCTAACTTCAATAGCTACTATTTCTCAGCAGCACAATTTGAATGTACAATTTTAAATCAATCCTCTTATTTCCTTTCCATCTTGAAATACCTTATTTGGGGAGGAGGTGTCCTCTTATAATACAAATTTAGATACATACTTCTGCCGTTGTTTAAATCAGTGGTTCTTTACCTTTTTGAAAGAATTGTCCCCTTGAGCCATTGAGGAAGTTATTATCGACCCCCTCCCCTAAGATAACTTCTCAATCACAACACAGGGAAATAATTCTTCAGTTTATGCAAACACATTTTTTGTTTTCTTTAAAATTGTCATCAGGACATATTGATGCAAATAATTTATTTCCAGTCTTTTCCGCCATACATCTCAGCTGTGTGAAAAAATTCTGATGCCACCCATCACTTTAGTCCTAAACTTCGTGATACATGTATTTCATTATTATCTTATTTATTCAAGACACTTAAATGCAATGACCACTGAAATTCAATTGCAAGAAAATGAAATGCCTGAAAAAACCAAGTAACATTTATGATTTAATTATAAGTGAATTTTAAGATTCAAAAAGAAATATAAAAAGGGCATTAAGAACAAACTGCAGTGCAGGAACTTAGAATTTCAAGACAAAAACTCTGAAATTAAATTAAGATTTGAAGGAAAAATATATTCATGCACACTGTAAAAGGGTTAAAAAGAGAGAAAGAATATTTTTACAGAGGAAGCAACAAAATCAGAGCGACAATTTAATACCTAAACTGAAGATATATATGTATGTATGTATGTATGTATTATATATATATAATATTCAGCTTTGTTTGGGTATTTTTCCCACATCATTATAGTTGTGCTTTTAAAGTTGTAGCAACATTTCGGCAGAAATCTCATCTGCCGTCATCAGGCTTCTGTATTGGTTCGTCTGTGAGTCAAACGTTGCTAAACTTTAAAAGCACAGCTACAAGGACGTGGAAAATACCCTAACAAAGCTGAACAGCACACATGTAAGTACCCATGAAAACTTAAAAAAAACAATATATATATATATATATGTATGTATGTTTGTTTGTTTGTTTGTTTGTTTGTTTTAAAATTTTTGCGGGTACTTACATGTGTGCTGTTCAGCTTCCTTCGGGTATTATCCTACGTCATTGTAGTGCTTTTAAATTTGTAGCAACGTTTTCAGCAGAATCTCATCTTGGCATCATCAGGCTTCTGTATAGAGTTCGTCAATACAAATATTGAGACGAACACAATACAGAAGCCTGATGATGGAGATGAGATTCTGCCGAAACGTTGCTACAAATTTAAAAGCACTACAATGACGTAGGATAATACCCGAAGGAAGCTGAACAGCACACATGTAAGTACCCCACGAAAACTTAAGAAAACAAATGTATATATATATATATATATACACACACACACACACACATACATATACAAAAGCTTACACAAAGAAGACAAAAAAAATTGAAACCCTAAAACTGAGAAACCAGAATCTAATATCAACTGGATGCACACTAAAAAAATGTACAATTTGTCAAAGAGACACACAAAATGTTTTACAGAGCACAACAAGAATTCTAAAATGAAGCCAAAAACTCAAACTGGAACATGAAATCCAATGCAAGCAAATACAACGATAAGGGCTGAGACAAATTATTAAACGAAGAAAATGTATGTACACAAAAAGCAAAAAAGAACATCAGTGGCTGCCTTATGCTTGGTGAGCTGATGCCCAATTTCTTGATGTCTGAACCATTTTTGTTAATCTCATTCTTAAATCACCACGCTCAGTGATCTTCAACATGTTCCTTGACTTAGAAAGGATCTGTTGATGGCAACTGAAGCCCCTCTCCACTAAGTAAGTGGAGGAAAGGCTAGAAGAAGAACTTAACTTCCTCCCACAATATTGGGTAAGTGTTCTTCATTTTCACCCAAAAAGCTTTCTAGCCGTAACTCTGAAAATGCGATTGGGCTTCACAGTAGTATTTCAGATCTGTCAGTGGCTCTTGCAGTTTGGGATGAGGTTGTGCAAAGTCTGCTATGAAAAGATTTAGCACCCAAGAGGGCACTCCAGATTTATCAGATCATAGAATCGTTTCCATATCTTCTTATAGTTGCTTCAAGTGGCAGCAAAAAACATCCAAATCTTCTGCTTGGAGTTGACGTTCATTACAAGGCTTTGGAACTAATACAGCTCCTGGACAACTCATGTTGCTTGCAAGGAGGTACAGTTTGGAAATAAATGAGCAGATTATAACTTTGGCCTAAGAAAATTGATTTTATCTCCTTGCAGCTTTACATTCACTTCATTCAGCTGTCAAAAAATATCAGCGAGATAAGCTACATCCAGGAGTCGAAGTTTAAAGAAACTGCTTAGACTTGGATCAGTGGATTCAAGAAATTCAACAACTGTGCCAAAAAGTTTGTGGAATTGCTGCAAACACTTCCTTTTGAAAGTCACCTTACTTCAGTGTGCAAAAGGAGACGTTCAAACTTATCGTCATTTTCTTCAAGAAGCTTGTGAAAAAGTCGGTTGTTCAAGGCATTCGATTTAATTTTACTCACGTGTTAATGGCGTAACGTATAAGACTCGTGCAAACGGCCACTCAATTTTTTGAGTCCAAGGTTTTGTCTGGTGTTGTCTATGACAATGCAATGGACAGTCATAACTATTTTAGATGAACTTGAAGCCACATCGTCCAACCATGGATGCAGCTCCATCGGTGCACATGCTACGACGTTTGTCAAAGGGATGTTTTTCTCATTAAAAAACTCTTCAACATTTTTAAATATCGAAGAACCTTTTGTGTCAGTGGCTAAATTTTGAGCAAATAACAGTTCTTCCCCGATCTCTTCATTTCTCTTGATGAAACAACATAAGCCAATAAGGCTTCATTTTCATGAATTGTTGACTCATCAACCTGCATCATGAAATTCTCTGTACTTTTCAAGGTGTCAATAAGCCTTTCTTCCACATCAGCAGCCATTTCATCAATTCTTTTTGATACGGTGTCATTGCTCAAAGGAATCGATTGTGTGACAGTGCTTGCACTGGGCCCCAACATGGTGGCAACAATCTATTTCACTGCTGGTAAAATCAGCGTTTCTCTGATGGTGTGGGGTTTGCCATATTTTGCTATCAACAAAGATACTTCATTGGAACAAATGAGCGCCTTGTCAGCGTTGAGTGATGATTTTCCAAATAACTTCTCAACAGTGCTGCAATCCTCAAACTTGGCCTTTAAGGATTGGAAAAACGATACCGGTTTGTTGGCTTTATCCAAATGAATTCTTACTAAATGATCTTTCAGTCAGGAAGGCTTCATCGCTTCATTTGAAAGTGTTTTCTCACAAAGAAGACAAAATGGAAGCTGTATGTTGGAAGGAGATGGAATGAATACCAATTTTAGGTATTCCGTCGAATATTGCCTATACTTCCTCTTCTCGGCCATGTTGAGAGGTCTTCAAAATGAAAGGTACTAACTGCAAATTAAATTTTCGACTGCACTGGAACACTATAAAACACATGTTTGACGTCGATAAACCTAGTTTCAACAGTTACATTGACATCACAGGGAACAGCCACTCAGCCTGCGATGTTTTGAAAGAAGCGCTCACCCCTCCATCACTACCAATTCTGGCCAATGGCACACCACTGTATGAATAGAGTGATAGAGGCTGTTGTGCAACGCGCATGAAGATGACCAATGCATATTCACAGATGTATGGCATTCTGTACTAAAGCTAGTTGGAGAAACATTTTAAAACACAGTTCAGTCCACTAATAGTGAGCGATCTGATGTTCTTGTACGACAGATATAACAGCGGTTCACTGTACGAAAAAAAGTCTCAAAAGTGTCCCCAAAACTTCTCACTCCATCGCCCCCATATCGCCCCCCTTCCGTTCCTTCGCCCCTGCGTTGCCCCTTTTCGTTCCATTGCCCCTGAAAAACAAAATCACCCCATAGGGGGCGATATCACCCAGGTTAAGAACCACTGGTTTAAGTGAACCATAAATTGTCAAAACAGATACTGCCTGAAACAAAAAGTAACATCCTAGGTAAAACAGGTTAAATCCATATTAACAATTATTTGTGATTTATATGAAATGTAAATCAATTTCACTCATTTTGTAAAATTCTATCCAAAATCATATTTTCAAATTTTTAATTAAACAAAAAGTCCAGTTCAAATTATTATAAGTCTTCTCTCCATCTAAAAAAATCAGTGCAGTATGTTTTTCGGTACCTTGTTCCAAATATACCAAAATATCCAGTACAGTTCTAACTTTATCATTTAACTGTCTTTTAAGTTAAAAAAACATATTGGTCCTCATGACTAAATTCTTGAAATATTATTTTTAATCTGTAAACTATAATTACTATCCACTATTTTTAGTTGTTCCATCAGCAATTAATACAAGATTGGAATAGAATGCCTTAGTTTCAAATGTTACAAAAACTAGAAATTGATATATTATATTCTAGTCTTGCTTATTTGGGTATTTTATATTATGGCCGCTTCTAGAAATGAAATTCCAAGGAACTGATAATTATGCAAATAGATAAATGTTAAAGGCTAATGTGTTATATCATTTTATGTGATAAATTATTGTTTATTACTTTCCTCAGTATATGTCTACACCATCATAGGCAACTCTTTATAGATGTTCTTCAACTCTGTCTTATTAAAGATACAAAGAAGACACCCAAATTGTATTTATATCCATTATTGTGCTTCCTGTTGGTAAAATCTTCTATCATCATTGCTCATAAATTTTTCTGGATTCTATTAGGAGGGGAAAGATTATATCCCGTTAAATGACTCTCAGAGTTCTGAAGATGATGGCTTCTCCCAGGTGGCTTCATCCATCCAGCAGAATTCTGATGAAGAAGAATTTGATATGAAGATACACTGTCATAATATAGCAGCAAGGTAAGCTGGTACTGTTTTTTGAAAAATATGATAGGAAGTCAGAAGTAGCCAAAAGTCAGCCAATATTTGAACAAAGATTTTACAAGGATTGCATATCTTTCTCATACCTTTCCAATGAGACTTTTTAAATTCTGTTTATTTAAAATAGACTTCACAATTATTTGGATTAGGCTTATTTGTATAATGTATATGCAGAGGGCTGCTTTCATAATAAGTCAACAATTAGCATGTCCTACTTCCTGTGACAGCCAATGAATATCTTCTCTGTATTACTAAAGATGGCTACCAAAAGCACTAAGAAGGAAACTGCCAATTGAAATTACAAAGTGACAAGACTTATGACACAGAAAAATAAATTCACTATTTCTATACTAAAGGATTAGATGTTTCTAATGCAAAGAGATTAAGTTTCTATGCTTTTGTTAGAAGATTAGGAAGATTAATCTGAGTTGAGCTGAAAAGAGGTATAAAAGTGTCCTAATATAAGAGAAAAGGGGTCATGACAGGTAAAACAATCCTTTGCATGCCAAAAGTATCACATATAATCTTTGGCATCTCTATCCAGTATTAGGTGACAATTGATTTTAACGTCTTTTATGGGTACAGTTACAGATAGATAATTCAGCATTAGATGGACAAATAATATGGGTTGGAATACTAAGACAGATTCTTATATTCCTATATTTTAAAATGAAAATCAGCCTTGGAGGCTGCAATCAAAATGGAAGAATAGCAATGGGAAGAGCGAAGTTTTAAAACTTCTCTATAATTTTATTTTTTTTTGCTCTTTCCCTGATAGGCTGGAAAGTTTAAACATGGATAAAATTCCATGTTGATCTTCCTTTCTTGATCCCAAGCCCATTGATTGTATATTTCATCAAAAAGGAGATTGCTGCAAACATAATTATATGATGTACAGGTAGACCTTAAATATGCAATCTGGGGAGTTAGTATTTGTAATTAATCCAGGTTGATTCAAAGAAGAACAAAAAATGAAGGCAACCAGAGCTGAATTCTGTATCTTCTCTGATTTTCCTCTCATAGATATTATAATTGTGTATCTTTCCCTGGCTGTTTGACTGGCGGAAATCAAATAAGATGTCCATCCAGATTAAAGACTTTTGAAGAATTTCCTATGACACAAACTATGTATAAAGCTCATCCGGTGAGTAGACAGTTTTAAAGGTAACAAAAGGAAATGCAAAAGCCATTAATTTGTACTTATTTTTCTGAAAAAGTAAAGATGTCTTCAAACTGAGTGACTCCTTTTGAATACATAGAAATATTCAACAGTACAAAATGGTAGCCTTGATGGCTTTAGACTCAGCTACTTATAGAGCCATCTCTTTCCTAGCTATTTCTAGTCATCCCATCTGGTCCAATAGAAGAAGCATGGAGTGTCTGCTGGCAGGACTCAAGAGAAAGCCCTTTTCTGCCAGGGCACCTGCCCTGTGGTACATTATACCTGAGATTAGGGTAGCCTTCCACCACTATGTTGGATTTTCACAAGGCCCTAAAAACTGAATTGTAATAAATCCTGTCTCCTGGATTTGTTGACAGTTATTTTATGAAGCTCAGTTGCTATGTGTTTTAATTTTACATTATGTATTTCATTTATCTATTTTATGTGAGATGTCCAGAGTTGTGTTATGTGAGATTGGCAGCTATGTAAATCAAATAAATAAATTAGCTTGCTATTGCATTCTTCATGACCTTGATGATGTTTCAACTTCCCAATTTAGTCCTGGGATAGCCAAGTGGATTCTACTCTATAAAGCCTTAGTAAGACCACACCTAGAATACTACATCCAGTTTTGGTCACCACACTATAAAAAAGATGTTGATACTCTAGAAAGAGTGCAGAGATGATTCGGGGATTGGAGACTAAAACATATGATAAATGGTTACAGGAACTGAACATGTCTAGTCTAGTGAAGAAAAGGACCAGGGGAGACATTATAGCAGTGTTCCAATATTTGAGGGGCTGCCACAGAAAGGAAGGGGTCAAGCTATTTTCCAAAGCACCTGAAGGCCAGACAAATAATAATTAATGGAAACTGAACAAGGAGAGATTCAATCTGAAAACAAGGAGAAATTTTCTGACAGTGATAGCAATCAACCAATGGAATAGCTTGCCTTCAGAAGTTGTGGGAGCTTCATCATTGGAAGCTTTCAAGAAGAGACTAGATTGCCATCTATCAGAAATGGTGTTGGGGCTCCTGTTTAGGCCGGGGGCAGAGGGGTTGGACCAGATGGCCTACAAGGTATCTTCCAATTCTGTTAATCTGTTAATACAACCAAGATCAGACTGTTTAGCTTTTTCAGAATCAGTCAAGATCAGTTAGGTGCTGCCATCTGCTGTGACAGAAATTTTACAGTAATCTAAAGATTTATTCAAATTATATATGTGCATGTTTCATTTTCTGCCATAATGAAACACTCACATAAATCACAACTAGCTTGTGTGAATAGCCAAGAAGCTTTCTAAATAAAGAAGAAATGTATTAACTAGATTTTACATTCAACTAGACACAATCACACTGATTGGATTTTTTTTTAAAGTTACATTTGGGTGAGACACAGCGGAATATAGTATGATTTCAATGTGGAGAAAATAAAAACCTCAGGACTCACATCTCCCAATACTCCTTTCTGGTTTGTGAGTAGCCTCCCAGTAGACTTTTCCTTCAGCAGACAGTACAATTGAAAATGGAAATGGAAGCATATATATAAAACTATTCTCCATTTGTTTGGGGTTCTTTTGTTTGTATTCTATCTGTATTATTTTTCACAAATAATTCAAGATGCAAACATATCCAGAATCTCTTCCTCCTGTTTTCCCCACAAGAACAACACTGGGAGGTGAGTTGGGCGGGACCCAAGTCACCCACAAGTTTTTATGGCTAATGCAAGACTTGAACTCAGTTCCTGCTTTCTAGCCTGATGCCTTAACCTTGAGACCAAACTGGTATACCTATGTTCCCTGGCATACTT
Organism: Laticauda laticaudata; assembly: GCA_004320025.1. Lineage (NCBI taxonomy): Eukaryota > Metazoa > Chordata > Lepidosauria > Squamata > Elapidae > Laticauda > Laticauda laticaudata. Next base: position 1,949 of record BHFT01036237.1, on the reverse strand, counting down.
GACAGCTACTTGGTTGAGAACATAACATACATGCAGAGGATTATGCACAAGAATCCATCTTCACCATTTCCATTCTATAGATGCTTCTCTGGCACCACAAAAATATCTACAGTAAATGCTTTAGTAATGGTGGAAATAGCAAAACATTTGCATGTATGGTGCCTGTCAGTGACAACGCATATGCAGAGATACATCTATATATGAATGTGTGTGTGTGTGCACATGTGCATATGCGTGTGTGTGCATGTGTGTTCACCTACATACAGGAACCTTGAGACAAGGTTTCGCACCAATTTGTAATCTCAAAGCTCCAAAAAAATGGTTCCTTTTAGACAGAGAATTTCAGATTCCCGCCCCCCCTTTGCAGGCTTAGCCAAGATAATGTGAACAGAAGAATGATAGGCATTTTCATAAGAAAGGCATGAAAAGTATTTATTCTTTCCAATGCCTATAATTTCTCTCTGGTAATCTGTTGTCACTCTTTATTATTTAGAAAAAAATAAATTAAAATAAAATAAAAATAAATTTTAAAACTATCTTTATCAATGGATAATGGAAGAATTAAGCTTCTTCTCCTTCCTGTTCATCCGTATGTGTATGAAACAATCCATAATGATGAAAAAACGATGGGACATGCACCACAAGTTTACAGTACACTCTTCATCATTTGCTCCTTCCCAAATATGCCTCAATTTCCATCAGCAATTATTCTGCCATGTTATAGCAAGTCATTTTTCCATTTCTGCAATTTGGATGTACAGAAACTCTGTTGGCATTTATATTTATATATATATTAGAAAAAGAGAACGGCATGTGCAAAAGTACAAAAAGAAACAGATAATTGCATACTGTATGTGGTTTATGCATTCTGTTCTCCCTTTTAACCATTGCTTCTACTTCTTGCAGGATAATCAGACAGACAGTGGGATGGTTTTGGCATCAGAGGAGTTTGAGAGGATAGAAAACAGGCACAGAAAAGAAGGTGCATTCAGGTACTTCATTATCATGCTCTCCCAAATAATGTTCTCTCTCTTCTCAGTCATTCAAAATGCCCAATAGTGCTTTCTGCCAGTGGACCAGAAGACCCAAAATATATGCTCTCCTGAAAACTGGTGCTTGTGGTGGCACTGCTAAAGGCACCTAAAGCAAAACTTGTGATTGAATGGAATAACTTTTGAAAAGAGCTACAGTATTTGAAATCTGCAAAGTGAAGAATACTGCTTAAAGGCAACACAGATAGCATTGCTATTCCTAGGGAAATGGGATGCGTTTTCAGTGCTCAGGATAAAACCCAAGATTAAGGATGAACTTTACTTGGGTAATAGCACCCTTGCTGTACCCTTGCAGTGTGATTGTATGCTTGTAACAAACTGATTCGATCATGGGTGTCAAATTTAATTTCATTGAGAGCTGCATCAGGATTGTGCCTGACCTCGGAGGGCTGGGGGTGGGCATGATCATGGTGGGCATTTGACACAGGCTCAAGATGCATTTTTTTCCCTTTGCATTCAAAACGGCTATTGCAGACAAAGGAGAGATTTACTTTCTGGCACAAATAGTCTCAATTCCATAATGTAGAAGGTATGAAAGAGAAACAAGTTTAACTTGACTATTGAGAGTGATTTAAAAATAATATGGAAAAAGATACTACTCTGAACATACAAACTACACTGGCTGATGTCTTAATACTTACAGTAAAAGGAATATACAAATAACAAACCCAGATTATGACCTTGATATTTTTTTTTAACAAAGTTTTATTTGGGTTTTCACACATACAAAATACAAGTAAAATTATAATACAAAATACAAGTTTTCACACATACAAAATACACACATACAAAAAACATCTTTTTTGAAAATGGCATGGTCTCGGGTTGAACTTCTTTATACAGACACAAAACTCAATTTCATGCTCCTTTTTGTATTCTATTCCATATCTTATACTA
>BHFT01036236.1:0-13064 GCA_004320025.1 Laticauda laticaudata | reverse complement strand
CAATCTCCCTCACCAGACTCAAACCCAAACCCATCCCATAGATGAAAGGCAACCACCATCCAGAAACCAGATCAAGGCTGCATTCCCAGTTGCCACATACCCCGATACCCAAACTAAGCAAACTGACACACACCATGAACATATAGCCAGACCTCAAACTTGGAGCCAAACCATAACCCGGAACATTACATCACAGCCATCCACTCAGGATATCACATCACCGAACTCAGGAGGTTACACCACAAAACCTCAGGATGTTGCAACACAGCCAATGACCCAGGAGATCACAGCACAAGACACTGGATGTCACAACAATAGAACTCAGAAGGTCATCACACAGCCCACATCCCAGGTTATTACAACACAGGAGGCTGATAGATACACAGCCAGTACCTCAGCCACACAAGTTCTTATGAAAAAGCCAACCAATCTGCAAACATCAACTCCATCAACCAATCAAGAAATAACCACACAGCCAACCAGCCTGCTTACAACAGAGCCAGCACACCACACCTCCTCACCAGTATTTATAGAGAGACGGCAGCTCCAATCACGCTTTGCTCGCACAAGCACAAAGCTGAAAGTACCAACCTGAAGATGGCGAGTGGAACCTCGTCAAAACGTCACCAAGATACTCTGAATCTTACACGGGAAAAGACCCGAACATGCCAAGACCTGCATACCTGTACCCATGAAAATCTATGAAAACACACACACACACACACACACAATTATTTTTATCAATTTTTAACATATATAAAGTTTTTTGAAGAGACACATGTACAGTTAAATATGATCATGAGGAATTCTGGCAGACCCACGTTAAACTTTTTTTTCTTTGCTTACAAAGAAAAAATGCTTTGTTTAATAAGTATTTGTTTAATAACTGGTCTGTGCAGCAACCACTCAAAGTTACAATGGTGCTGAAAAATTAATTTGAGACTTGTGTTTGCAGTTACAGTACCCATGTGATTGACACTTGACATTCACAGCCAGCTTCTTCCATGCAGACTCAATGGAGAAGTTGGAAGTAAAATTGCAGGTTATGGTTACATGATGTCTTGCTTAATGAGCATGACAGAAATTCGGCTTTAAGTCTATCATGGCCATATCCCATTTAATTACCCTGTTGCTTAGCAACAGAGTTGCTCATCTCTATTATGATACTTAAATAAAAAACCACCTGTATTATATCATCATCATCTTCTTTTAATGATTCCATAACCCCTAGTGAGGTGGAGTCTGGGCAACTGAATGGAACTAGCAAAGTGTTTACTGGCTGGATGCCCTTCCTGTCACCAATGTGGAGCTTATTCAGCAGATATATTCTCATTGTGCCCAAAGAGGATCCACCTAAGATTGAATTCACAGCCTCCTGACTGTGAGGTGAGAGCTCCATTCTCGGCCATTGCACCACTCCATTACCTGTACTATATATTGCAATAAACATATTATATAATAGACAGTGTTTCTAAATGTCATCAACTTTAAGATGTGTGGTCTCAATTCCCAAAATTCTCTTGCTTGCAATAGACCATATATCGCATTCATGAATTCATTCAAAGAATTTAAAAACTAAACTATCTCAGAAAAACTGGGATTTGATGCTAGTAATACACTATATTCTTGTTACAAAGGATTTAAAAGTTGTCAGGTATCCAAAAATTAAACTTTGATAGATAAGCATGCAATACTTTCCATGTACTAGAACCAGGCTTATATTGGGTAGTGTTATGATCTAATAATCAAAATTAAATTTGCTAAAAATATTTAGCTATAATGATTTTCTATAATGATTTCCTAAAAATAATCTATGAACTATTTCTGGAATAACTTTAGTGAGTTTAAAAATTTTAATAAATATCCAATATCCCACATATACAAAATTTAGAAACATTAAAGGTCTCTATCTAATAATTCAATAAACCTTTCTGGATCATTTATATGGTGTATTGCTCTCATATATGTTTGTGATGCATGTTAAGCGAGAATAATCACAAATGAGATAAATCTACTATGATTCTGGAAGATCTTGGACTTTGCTGTGGCTGTATTACATATTATAGCTCTGTGTTATTCTTTGTTGATATTTTAATCTCAGGCAGATGAACTTCATTTTACGAGAAAGGCAATTGTTAAATAAAGAATAGGAATAAGTACCCAGTGCTTTCACTCCTAGGCTATTTGTTCAATCTTTCTCTTTCTGTCCAGAAATTTAGGAAAGAAGGCTGAGGCATCACTACGGAGTGTCCTGTATGTTTGATAATGGCAAGGAGGGGACTCTGTGGCCTGGAAGATAACCTGTAGGTTACAGGCATATATGAGAGAGGGAATTTATGTGACGTGTTAATTTGGGGGCAGTGAGGAGGGGGGTACGAAACTCATATGAGGAAGAATGTTAAAAATTTGCTTCCTGTAATATTTAAAAGTCAAACAATTAGATTTAATTAGTGGATGTAGTCTTCATTTTATTTTAAACCTTGAAGATGAAACTGGTTTTACTGGAAAATTCATTCAAGTTTTACCTTTCAAATAGTGTCGTCTAGGCAAACAACTTGGGAAGGATTAAAAATAAAAGCATGATAAAAAGAATGATGTATTGGCACAGAGTTGAATATCTTTCATGATTGGTATTCAGGATAGAAAATTGTGCGGGGGATGCTTAGGCCAACAAGTTCTCAAATAGCCTACAGGAATGTGTGACACTCGGGGGGGGGGATCAAATGTCAAGATGGCAACTGCAGTTTATGTGATTGAAAACTCACCTGTTTTTACATGCATAACAATTCTTTCAGTCTCCCAATCAAGTTTACAGTTTGGGATTTCCTCCTGGTCCCATCTAAGTATCAAAGTATTTCTTGGGTTGCTTTTATTTGAAAGCAGGTTGGACATATGGTGTCATATATCTATATCTATATTATATATCTCTATTGCTATATTATAATATTTTTATCTCTATCTTATAATATCTATATCTTATATATATTCTCTTCTCTATCTTATATATCTCTATCATATATATATATATATATATATATATATGATATATTATATATATATATATATATATATATATTATAGTATATATATTATATATATATATATATATATATAAATATGTATATATATATATGTTTTTTTAAGCTTTCGCGGGTACTTACATGGTGCTGTTTAGCTTCCTTCGGGTATTATCCACGTCATTGTAGTGCTGTTAAAGTTGTAGCAAGTTTCAGCAGAATCTCATCTGCCATCATCAGGCTTCTGTATGGATGTGGGTCTCACAGCTCTGGTTTCAATTTGAGGCTGGTCCATTCTGATGGGCTAGGAGTGGGTCTGTGTTCATGGACTTGGAGTTTGATATTGATTGTGTTTCTGGTTTCTTCTGTCTGTTTTGTGGCTTTGATTGGCTGGCAACACTCTGTTCTTGTGTTGGAGGTTTCAGTGCAGCTTGGCTTCTTGTGAAAGGACGGCTGCTATTCATTAGCAAGCTAGTTTTCACTGGGTGCTGGTGGGGGGTGTTTGGAGTTGGAGGCATCAGAGGGAGTCTGTTGTGCTCAGGTGTTTTGTCTGTTTTGTGGTGTGGAGATTTTCTATTTGAGAGTGCAGGTCCAAATGATTGACAGTCTGCTGGAATCATCTCTTCATTTTCATGCTTCAGGGTCTTTTTTCAATCTCTATGGCTTCTCTGATGATTCTGTGGTTGGGGTTTTCTATAGTGGGCTAGGGTTTAAGTGCCATTTGAAGTGATGTTGTGACCTGTGGTTTTCATGTGTTTGGACTAGTGAGGAGGTGTGTTCCAAGCTTTTTTTACTGCATTTTTGTGTTCATCTAGGCGGGTACTTATTCTTCTATTGGTCTGTCAATGTATGTGGCCGGGCATGATGTTTCAGGAATTTCGTATATGCCTTGGTTTTCCAGGTCATTTTGTCTTTTGGTTTCAGAGTGTTGCTATTTTTTTCTGTTTTGAAGTGTAGTTCTTGATGTGATGCCTGTGTAGTATCTTACTGATTTATCTGTAGTACCTTTATGTAGTGGCAAGGCAGCTTGTTTCCATAGGTTCTGGTTGGTCTTCTAGGTCTCTGTTATGTCTTGGTGTGTTTTTTGTGGATCAAGTTGGTGATTTTGTTTGTGGAAGCCATTGGCTGTCAATACTTTAGTCAGGTGCATAGTTCAGTCTGTTATATGTGTCTGTTATCTGCCAAGGCGTTTGGTTCTGGTAATTAGTGTTTAGCCACAGAATTTATCTGTGCTGGTGGTGGTGGGATTGGCGTTGAGGTAGCGTTGGTGTGTGTTTTCTTCTGGTATATCGGTGTCCCAGTGTGCCATCTGTTTCTTTTGTAGATTAGTACATCTAGGAATGGTAGTAGTTTGTTTATTTCTGTTTCATGGTGAACTTGATTTTGGGGTTGTGCTGCTTAAGGTGTTGTTAGGAAATTGTAAGTTTTTCTTTTCCATGGGGCCAAATCAAAATGTGTCATCGATGTATCTTAGCCATAGTTTTGGGTTTGTGGGTGGCATTAGCCAGGGCTCTGGATTCGAATTCTTCCATGAACAGGTTTGCAATGTACGGGTGACAGTCATTGTCATAGCCCCTATGGGATCACCATGTCCACCGTACATTGCAAACCTGTTACATGAAGAATTCGAATACAGAGCTGTTTTCTTATCTCCAAACAATGCAGTCTGATTGGGTTAGAAAGAACAGTATTGGATTGGTTCATTAGGAACCAATCCAAAAGAGCGCTGAAAGGTGAAAGTCAAATAGCTGCCATTGGCTAAAGCGCGGCAAGGCAAGCCTGTGTAAAAAGGCTGCCGCAGCTTCAGCACAACGGTTTCTGTTCTTGTTGCTTACTTGAATAAAGACTTTGTTTTGTTGGAACCCGGTCTATCTCGCGTTTTTCCAGACGGAAAATCATCAATCATTTGTCTGTCTGTCTGTCTTTGTCTTCTGTCTGTCTGTGCTGTCTGTCTATCTATTATCTATCTTATCTATCTATCTATCTATCTATCATATCCACACATTGTGTGTGTGTGTGTGTGTGTTGTGTGTAGAGAGGGAGAGAGAGACATCATATAGTCAACCTGCTTTCAAAATAAAAGCTACCCAAGAACTACAGTACTTTGGTACTTAGATGGAAGGCCAGGAGGAAATCCCATACTGTAAGCTTGATTGAGATAGAGATTGATACATGGATGGATAGATAGAGATAGATATATTATAAATATATTAGACATACATTTGATTCAATTATATCAATACAGTATTACTTTCTCATTCTCCCCAAACTTATATCCAAACAGATACCAAATGGCATAAAATGTGTATTTTCATTTCCCTTTCCAAACACCCAAATCCCGAAATTACCCCTGGAGGTGGACTTCTTCACTGTAATAGTTGTGGAAAAGACCTTGGGGATGGGGCGAAGAGGAGCTGGCCTGGGGAATGGTCAGGTAAGAGAGAGACAGCATAGACCACAGTTGGATAATGGGTGTGGCAAGAGGCTCTGAAGAGATCCTCCCTAGTTTCTTGGGCTGTAAAAGAGCCTGCAAGACAATTATACTTTCTGTGGCAAGAATAAAGTAGAGATAATTTATCAGGTTCTGTTTCCTATCTTTCTATCTGGTAAGCTCAACACTCATCAAAGGGGTCTTCTAAATATATGTTCAATGTCACATTCCTGAAATGTTTACACATCTAAGGGAGCAGCAAAAATGGCTTATTTTTGGATCTGTCTGTGTTCCTTAGAAAAAAGAAAAGCAATCAATGAGCACTTTCACTTTGTAAAAAGCTGGTCAGTCTCCATTAAATATATCAAATCCTTGATCCTTTTGAAAGCCTTGACATGCTCAAAACCCACTGAAATTTCACTGAATATTTATGGAAAATAGAAAGAGAGATTGTTAAGGAATAAAACAGGCATCCATCTGATTTAGGTATCACTGTTTTTTAAACACAAATAGCTTTTCATTATATAATTTCTGAAGCAAAATGTCATGCTATTGGACCCAGGTCCTGCCTTATACTAGCAATTCACATTCAGTCTGCTAAGTTAACGTAATAATCTGCTAAAGCTGTTTGTTTTGGATCCTAGAGTGGCTTGAATTCATTTAAGTTCTAGAGAAATCTAATTTTCCCCCATAATGAAATCCATCTATAGCTCTTCAGTGGTTTGGAAATCTCTACCAGGTGACTACTGATTTAATATTGTTACTTCACATTTTGAATGTGAATTTAATGCTCAGCAAAAGCACCAAACCGATAGCTTGGAAAACATTCTCACTTTTATGAAAATAAATGGGACCGAAAGGGCAGCCACAGTACTGTGTGATATTCCATTCCAGTGCTTTGGGGGTTTTTTGTTTTTGTTTCATAGGCACACAAATCAATCACTTTAGTGTATGAAATACTGGCATAGCCCAGCACAATTGTTTGTGGCGTTTAGCTAGGATTGTGTAGAACGCCAATTGTTATGCATGGAAACGATCCATTTGGGGTGTTTATATATGACAAGCTTAAGCTGATCTGAAAGGCAAATATGAAAAACTGAAATTGCACCAAGATAGTCCTTTTAATCTGCTGCAGCTGAAACAAGGTTGTGCTACCTTAAAGATTCACTCCCCACCTGCAGCTCACATCGGCACCAACAGCCCTGATAACTTCAGCTGTTCAGGATCTCATGGTGGTAGCCTTATCTTGCCTCCAGCCCAGAATGTAAATAGCATTGAGCCCACCCTTCCAGCTCCAGAAAACACCTTTGGGGGTAGTGGTTAGTGATGTGCAAGATGGACATCTTATACCTCAGAGAGGGACTCTGGATGCCTGTACTCCCATGGGCAGAACATCTTTTTGGAAACAATTGGTGAAACCTTAGAATGAGGCAAAGTAAAGTAATGAAGTTGTGGGGTGTATGTGTGTGTGTCATTTTTAGAAATAAGGGGCATCCCACACAACAGCTTTGAAGAGATGCTCAAGGAAGTGTGAAATAATGAGCTCATCCACTTAGGTTGTAGTCCTATGATTGAGGGTCTTCAGAGGCCTTCATTCAATGGCATTAAAATGGCAGGTCTGCTTGGGTGATTTAAGCCCCACCCCTTTTTTAATATAAGTGCCACACACAACATACATGGGGAAAGGCGGGTGCTTTGATTACCATGGAAACACTCCTTTCCTTCATTAACCTCATTGCCAGTTTCTACTTCCTGGGTCATCCCAATTTTCCTTTTAAACCCATTTCTGTTTTTCTGACTCTTAAGGACAGGAAAGGTTTACAACTGCAATTGTGACCAAATTTCTGTCACTAAGAAACACAATTGTGAAGTAAAACCTCATAGGACAACATTGCTTGGCTACTAAGTCATGTGACATCATGCATAACAACCATGCCACTTAGCAACAGAGTTTCCTGTCCCAATTGTGGACATGAAGTAAGGAGTACATATTTCAGGAATGTCCAACCTTGGCAACTTTAAGACTTGTGGATTTCAGCATGGCTGACTGGGTAATTCTGGGAATTGAAGTCCACAAGTCTTAAAGTTGCCCATCTAGCAGTTCGAAAGCATGCAAATGCAAGTAGGTAAATAGGTACCCTTTTAGTATTCCATAAGCCCTTGCAATATAGTAATGCTGGCTGTATGACCATGGAAGCGTCTTTGGACAACGCTGGCTCACTCAGCCAAGAAACAGAGATGAGCAACACCCACTAGAGTCAGACATGACTAGATAAGGAAAACAGTTACCTTTAACCCTATATAGCAGGGGTGTCAACTGGATTTCTTAGAGGGCAGGATCAGCATTATACTTGTCCTCCGTGGGCCAGCCGGGGGGGGGGGGGGGAGAGGAGATCAAANGGGGGGGGGGGAGGGGAGAGGAGATCAAAAGATCCTTCAGTGCAGTTGTCATATTTATTATCTATGTGAGACATAGAACCTCCAGTCTTTCCAGGGCATCTGGGGGAAATGTCCAGAAAAAGGGGAAATGGTGGCCACAACTACAATACGTAGAAATATCACACTTGATTACTCTTCCTTCATTATTTTTCTCCCTTGATTTGATTTTTTGTAAAAAGGAATCTTTTTTTTTTTAACGCTTAGCAATTTTTGTAGTCTGCCAAGCTCATTCTGAACATTTATTTAACTGATACCAATTCCCCTGCTGGATTCTTCTGGCAATGTCCTCTTAAATTATTCCTGTTCCCGTAATGGGCTTGCTTTCTAGAACCTGGTCATCTTAAGGTAAAAGGTAATGGTTCCCCTCACACATATGTGCTAGTCATTTCTGGCTTTAGCGGACAGTGCTCATCTCAGTGACAAAGCCGAAGAGGCAGCGCTGTCTGAAAACATCTCCATGGTCATGTGGCCATCATGAATAAACGTCGAAGGCACACAGAAAGTTGTTCCCTTCCCACCAAAAGTGGTCCCTATTTTTCTGCTTGCATTTTTCATGATTTCAAACTGCTCAGTTGGCAGAAGCTGGGACAAGGAATGGGAGCTCACTCTGTTACGTGGTGCTAGGGATTCGATCACTGAACTGCCGACCTTTCTGACCAACTAGCTTAGCCACTGAGCCACTGCGTCCCCCTCTGGTCATTTTAGATTCCTCATAATCCTCATAAAATCTCTGTTTTCTCATCTACAATGACCAATCAACAGGACACATTCCCTACAATCAGCAGCTATTTATAAAAATCACATTTTCATTCTTCATGCTTCAGCACACAGTCCATCAGAACATACAACTTGTTTGATCATTCTGTTCTGTTCCTTCCACTGAACTCTCTGGCAAAAATTCTGTAAATGCTGTCTTTGCTCATCTATTGAATTGCAAGATATGACCAGCCATGTGGCTCTGGCATGTGGGAACTATGGCCACAGCCCAATCACAACAGTGGGAAAGACCAGCCATTTGTAAATTGGACATTGCCCACAGTCATTGGCCTAAAAATATGTATACGCCAATCAATGAGAACAAGATGTTTCATAGCATATGATATATTATGGTGTAGCTTTGCAATTCATTTGCTTCCTGAACAGGCTTTACAAGAGAAACATATTATTTTCTTGAGAGGTAATCTCTATTGAGAAATGGTGGAAATTAAATCATGGAAGGTTAAAACTGTTTTTGGTCAGCAACTCTGCATCATTTATTTGTTTGTTTATTAATTTATTTGCTGCATACTTCACCTGGGCTTTTCTGTAAAATGGAAAAAATGATAAAAACTGTAAAGAAATAGTAGCAAAGCAATGGTGGAAAAAACATTAAAAGTACAAAAATAACCAATTAAAAGATGGGCAGATGGGGAGCAGGAAGCACAGAGAAAAGGAAAGGTCAGCTAATTAGACCAGGGGTCGCCAACCTTTTGGACCTCAGGGACCACCAAACTCATAATTTTAAATCCCAGGGACCACTAACCGGTTCTGTGGGCATGGCTTAATTTGTGGGTGTGACTTGGTGGTCATGTGACTGGCTGGGCATGGCTTGTATGTAAATATAAATATTTATATAAATATTGAATTTTTTTTATTAAAAAAGAGCAACTTTTACCCAAAATCAGACAAAGCAGGCAGAAAGATTGAGTTGTTCACAGAATCATAGATTTATTCAGATATCTATCTAATTGCCATTGGCTAGCTCAGTCTGTCACATAAAATTTGCGAGCAAGCAAACTCACAAAATTAACTCACAACACACAATGTATGAAAATATTGAATTTTTTATATATAAAAAAGCAACTTTTACCCAAAATCAGACAAAGCAAGCAGGCAGATTGAGTTGCTCACAGAATAGTGAATAGTGATCTATCTATCTGCCATCGGCTAGCTCAGTCTGTCACATAAAATTTGCTTGCCATGAGTCTGCACTGAACAATAGAACCTTCAGTTCTAAGGAAGGTTCAGCTGTGCTTAAAAGCAGAGCTGAAGATCTAAAGACTAGCTAGAAAGCAAAAAATCCAACAATTTCCTGCTTCCTAGTTAATTTAAATCTCACAGCTGATGGTTGGAAAAATAGCAATTTAGCAGGTAAGTTTGCTGGGTAAGGAGTGAGTGGGCGGGGAGGGTTCCCGTAAGCCACATGGGCAATGCAGTCTTGTTTCTGTGCAGCCTAGATTAATTGCTTTGGGGGGTGCTCTGGGATGCGTTTTCTCTGCAGCCCACCAAAATTTTCTCACAGCCTACCAGTGGGCCATGGCCCACCAGTTGGTGACTGCCGCATTAGACTATTCAGCCACCTCCAGCGTGTTACTTCCCTAATGGGACCCCAAGTTCATACAGCAGACCTAGGTCTTCAGGCCTTGAGGAGGGTGTAGTAAACCTCATACCAGGGGGCAGGATGTTCCAGAGCAGGGGTCTCTAATCCCTGGACCACAGCCCACTACCAGGCTTTGAGCCATTTGGAACTGGGCCATGCATCCCCACTTGTTTGAACAGTTGGTGAACACATACGAGTACAGCCCATTTGAAAGACCAGCGGACCCGCATGCCCACTGCTTGTGTAAATGGAGCTGTGTGTGCATGTGCACTTGCCTAGCATTCCCATGGAACGATCCCCTCTCTCCCCACCCCCACTGGTTTGCAAAGCCAGAAAGGTTGAGGAACTCTGTTTCAGATGGCCAACAAGAAGGCTCTTCTTCTGGATCCCACCAGCCTTGACCAATAGGATCCACAATAAGCCTCCTCTGCCAACATGAGTGGGGTAGACTTGTCTTAGCTGGAGGAGGAAGTTCATCAAGTAACCTAGGACTGTGCCATGGAGGGCTTTAACCAATACTTTGACCTGCACCCAGGAGCAAACTAGCAGCCAGTATAGCTCATGAAGCAGTGGTGTAACATGGGCCATTCTAGGGGCCCCAAGGACTGCCCATGTGGCTACATTTTGTACTAATTGAAGCTTCCAAATCAGTAGTGGTATTCCCATTTTTTTTACTATTGGATCTGTGGGCATGATATGGCTTGGTGGGCATGGCAGGGGAAAGATACTGTAAAATCCCCATTCCCTCTCCCCCCCCAACCTGCTTTCCAGCTCTGTTCTCCTGTGCAGGGCAACAAAAGGAGACCCAGCTGATCAGCTGGGACTCAGGAGGCAGCAAATAGATGGGGGTGGGGCCAGAAATGGTATTCAGCAGGTTCTGACCAGTTATGGAGAACTGGCAGCAGAAATTTTGAATAGTTCGGAGGACCAGCAAATACCACCTCTTATAGTATCCTTCCCCTGCCATGCCCACCAAACCACACCCACAGAACCAGTAGTAAAAAAATTGAATCCCACCACTGGGTGGGGCCAACCAGAGGTGGTATTTACTGGTTCTCTGAACTACCCAAAATTTCCGCTACCAGTTCTCCAGAACCTGTCAGAACTGGCTGAATACCAGCTCTGTTCCAAATACATTTCAAGGGCAGTCCCGTGTAAAGGGTGTTGCAGTAATCCAGATGATAGATATCTGGGGCTTCAGAAATCCTGATCCAGGAAAGGGTGCAGCTGGATCACAAATCAAATATTACCCATGATTGAGGGTAAATTTGAACCTAGGGCTTCCTGGCCCTGATTCAGAACTTTAATCACAGTTCTACATTGGCTCTATTGGTCTATTTCATCATTACAATTTCTTATGCTACCTATTGATGGTCCCACTAGATAGGACATCAATTTACATTATCACAATGATACTGCATTGAATTCTGTCTAATAATATTTTGAATGAAAATCCATGTCCCCCATCTCTGGATATCAACATTTCATTAGAAAGCACATTAAAGCTCTGCCAGAAATGATTGTGTACTTAATAGAGCATTCCTACATTTCAATCATCAGATTGTATGTTCCTTACAGCTGTACTGCAATAAATACTGTTTGCAGTAAAGAGATCTTAATCACAAACACTTCAACTAACATTTGTTGAGAAGCACAGCCGTATAGCTAATTTTAAAGATTAGCATGTTTCATCTTAGATTAATCTTTTGCAGCTGAAAAGGAAGGAAAAAAACCCAAACAACCTATAATGAGGGAATCCAATATTATACACAACATGGATTGAATTCCTTAATCCTGCAGGTCTATTGCTTTAGAAAAGGTATAATTCAACGGTCTTCTCAATTTTATTTGCCACCTTCATTTTTATGTCTTTGCCAGAAAGAGAGTTTTAACATGAGCCATTCCCACCACAGCAGTGTCCAGGCTGCTTTACAGTAAATGCAGTATGATGTTTTCCTGATGTTGAAACCTATTCAGAAACTTGAGAAAGAGATATTATAATTCTCACAGGAAACAGGAGATAAGAGCAAGTGCTTGGATTCTTTATCAAATAAACCAGCCAGGATAGGATCTGGCTTTTACTGTACCTTCATCCTTCTAAATAGTTTAAGGTCTTAGTCTCTTTGGGATCCTTGTCCTCCATAAAACTTTGCTTCTTCTGTGGGAGAGGTGCTTATCGACGTACCCTTGCAACCTCAGGAACAAAGAATGAATCAAGAAAGATGCCCTTCTCAGTCGTTTTATGGATTATGGAAGGTTTGGGGTTTTACTCCAGTAAAAGGTCTAATAATTTGGCCTCTTTGATATTCTCACTGCTGGGTTATTTTTGTTGTTATTTTTTAAATAGTATCTTTCTTAGGGATGTTGAGGCCATTTTCAAATCATTCACCCTGTCCTTTTCCCATTTATTCTTCCATTCCCAGAAATAAAACACTTCTTTTTCCAGAAGATGTTAAGAAACTGGATTGTTGCTCATATTGCCTGATTATGTATTTGTATTGGACATTGAACTGAATATTAACTGAATAAATGCAATTAAAAATCAGATATTGCTGTTGTCTTCTCAGGCTCAGAATTATTCTTTAAAATTGTTTTCACTTCCATAGTGTTCATTACTCAGCTGTAGTTTCCCAGTCTCTTAATCATTATACTGATAAATTGTGTAAATTGGATTTAATCTTTTAGCTGGTTGTTGATACAGCTCAGTATGTAAAGGCCTCGTCACACTGGCTGACAGATGCAAAACGTTTGTAAAAAGGACACAGCGGACGAGAAAAATGTTCCATCCGTTGCTATCCGCTCTCAAAAGTGCCCCGAA
>BHFT01036235.1:0-17057 GCA_004320025.1 Laticauda laticaudata | reverse complement strand
TCACAATCAATCTCAGTTTCAAAAGGCAATTTTCCTGAATAAAAACCTTCTTCACACCTCTTCTTCTTGTCTAGTCCCCGTTTTTTCTCTTTTTTTTCTCCTTTAATCACTCTTTTCTCAAGCTGCCATTTAACTTCCAGAGTTAGAGAGTAAAAACATATATTAAGCCGCTGCCGCTTAATCTCCATACTCACCCCTTCCACTCTGGAGTCTTCACTTTTTAAGTTGTTTCTGACTCGGGTCCACAGTAAATCTTCGAGCCATTTATCTGCTCCTTCCTGCCACTGAAAAATGCACCACCAATCTATAGGAGCCGGGGGAGACACTCACCCGCAGTTGGGTAGCTTCTAAGCTTGCCATTGGCAGTTGCCGCAAACCCACAGCTCGTTCGTTCCCCGCGTTGGCTTCCCTCTCCCAATATCAGGCAAATTCTTTAGACAGGTAGCTTCTTTTCGCTAGGCAGCTTTTTCCTCTCCAGGCAGCTGAAAGAGAAGCTGCTCAAGACAGGATTCCTGGACCCCAAAATGCTGGTCAATGTTACACAATGCTGGATGAATGATGTTCATTTCAATGGTTAATGGTGGCCATGAGGCAATCACCTGCATCTGCTTGCCAATTGTCAGAAATGGTGTAGGGTTTCCCACATAGGCTGGGATTGGACTAAATGACCTACAAGGTGTCTTTCTAATTCTGATTATCTGTTATTCTGATCCTTTCTAATTAACATTTGCAATGAGACAAGAGTTGATATATACATATACTGTATATATCAACAAGAGATATAAATTAAAATAACACCAAAAATAAAAACAAAAAACAAATTTTGTTTTGTAGTTAAAAAGAGATTGGAAAATCTGCTTTATATTTTCCAAGTGATTTTTCTGATGCTTCATACCACTGAAATTTTTTAAGCAAATTCTGTATGTATCTGAATTTAGTCAGCAAAAAACTACTTTATGACATCCTTGGGTAACATTGGAAGG
The DNA here is from genome assembly GCA_004320025.1 of Laticauda laticaudata. NCBI lineage: Eukaryota > Metazoa > Chordata > Lepidosauria > Squamata > Elapidae > Laticauda > Laticauda laticaudata. The sequence continues at coordinate 16,074 of BHFT01036235.1, read as the reverse complement.
ATTCTTGAAATAGGATTGTGTTGATATATATCTTCAATATATCTCTGATATTCTGTTGATTTCACCTGAAGTCACAAAGGTAAATTGTAATACCATATATAGTTTTCCTGTATTGCAGATTTTTAACATCTATATAGGAATTGTTTTCCAAAAAAATAATAAGTTGGCCCCAGGAAACAAATTATTTAAATCTTGGTAAATTGGACTTATCCAACTGGTACAACTGGTAAAATTTTCCCTTTAATATTGGCTCCAACATTTTCCAATCCTAATGTCGACAGTAACTTTCTTTAACTATTTATTTAACTATTTGTCCTTTAATTGCAATTGATAAACCATTTTCAACAACTTTTTCCTGCTGACTGGTCACATATTCAGACTTGAACACAGTAAAGGCCCGGTCCCACTGCACTTATGGATGTAAAGAGGATGTAAAACGTTAAAAAAAGCTTGCCATCCATTGGAAAACGCTGTTTGCATCCGTTGTGTACTCATTGCATACATGTTTCATATGCTCTATCCATCGAGCATCCGTCCACTGAGATTTTCATCCACGCAAAAAGTTTTGAGCTGCACAAAACTTTGTGAACGGATGAACTTTCCGCCGCGTACGATGTGCATCCGCGACATATATGGGCACCCAAATGTTCTATGTCCCGTTATCATCCGTTAAATGTCTGCTGTATCCTCTCTGCATCCTCTGGCCATCCCTCAACTCACATCTGCTGCAGCTGAAACGGAAAAGGAGGAGGAAACAAAAGGTACACGGAACATCTACACAGCATTAGTAGCACGGAAATAGAAAGGATGTAAGCGTATGCATCTCATATATAAAGGATTCAAAACAGACAAAAAACATTTATATCAGGGATGTATCTCGTTTATTTAGGATGTCTGCAGTATGTCTAGAGTATGTAGAAGGCCCATCGCAGACAACCGATATTTTCTATAAAAAGGGGAGAAAATCATCTGGATTGCAGGGATGGTGGACCATACAGTCCCACTATGGTTGCACTGGAGGTTTATCTATCCCACAACTATCCTTATCTATCCCACAAGCATGTAAAGGCTAAACCATTTTTTTCAAAGTTTTCACCAACACTTTATTAAGTAAAAAAAAATGAACCAAGTGTCTTAAGCAAAGATAATCTTTATTAACTTTCTTAAGTTAAACTTTATGACTTTATTAACTAAGCAAAATGAACCAAGTAAGTGTCTTTAAGTGTCTTAAGCAAAGATAACCTTTAATGACTTTCTTAACTTTATGACTTTTATTAAAAAGCAAAATGAACCAAGTAAAGTGTCTTAAGCAAAGATAACTTAAGGCCCTGTCACACTGCCCAACGGATGCAAAATGTTTGTAAAAAGGACACAGCGGACGAGAAAAATGTTCCATCCGTTGTTATCCGCTCTCAAAAGGGGCAAAAATTTGCATAACCAGAGCGGACCAAGACGGAAAGGAACGGACGGGGGGAGGACGCAGAGCAGATGGAAAGCGGATGCGGAACGGAAGCCTAGCGGAGGGAAGCGGATAGGTCCCCTCTGCGAACGTTTTTTCCATTTTAAATGCTTTCTTTGTGTGCTGCATCCGCTTTCATCCTTTCTCCGTTCGTGCTAATAACGCTGTGCATCCGTTCCGCGTCCGTTCCACTTCTCCCTGCGTCCGTTTACCGCTGCAGCGGATTCGAGTTGCGCAGATGCGCAGCGGATGCCTAGCGGATATAGCGGATGCGTAACGGATGACAACGGATGTCACCCGTATGCCTAGCGGATGCAGAACGGACACGTTGGATACATTTTTCCGCTCAAAAGTTTTGAGCAGCTCAAAACCTTTTGAGTGGATGAAATGTCAATAGACGGATGCTGGACGGATAAGAGAGGAAGCAAAACGGAGGCAGTGAGTACAGAAACAGAACATCGAGTCAACAACGGATGGTAAGTGTTTTTCTCCGTTTTACATCCTCTTTCCATCCGTTGGTGCAGTGTGACAGGGGCTTTAACAAGTACAACTCAGTCTCTGAACACTATTCAGTCACTCTGAGGCATGTCCATGGTGTCAGCTATTAAGCAGGCAGGGACTGTGGAGGTGGCTGTGGCTTGAGTGTGGTCTGAGGCACCATTGGGGTGCTTGGCCCCGAGAGTACAACAGGGATGGTGTGTTCAGGAAGCTGTCTGAGAGCTGACTCAGTCCAATGAGGTTGAGAGGCCCTTCATCAAGGACTTGAGATGTCAGGCCCAATACTGATGACAGTTGTCCGTTGACGGGCTTGGCTGTGGGGTGGAGGAAGGAGGAGTGTCGTGGGGCTGTCTGGTCTGCAGCTGGGTGAGGACTGGTGTCTGTGGGCGTGCGATGAACCTGGGCCTGGACTGGGAAGGGCTGCCTCTGCTGTGGGAAGTCTGGTAGTGGTAGGCTTGGTAGGTGAGGGGCTGTTGAAAGCCGTAGAAGGGCTGTGCCATCGCCTGGGGTGGAGGAGCAGACTTGGACTGGGTAGGAACAGCTTCAGCTGGGCCTTGAGGGTTGTGCAGAAGTGCTGTGATCTTCTGCTTCATCACCTGGTATGCCTTGGGCAGGTCCCTGAGGGTCTGGCTCACATAGGTGATGAAGGGCTTCCGGTCCGAGGATGGTATGTCGCTGTGTCCCTGATCTCCAAGAGCACACATGTGGTCCTGGCCCTCCAGTCTGCCTCTCTGCCTGCATCCTCTGGAGCTGGGGGTGGGGTGGGTTGGCCTCTGGTGGCTGCTGCTTCTTCTCCATTTGTGACAGCAGGGCGTCATACTCCACGGGATCCTCCAAGTCGCCGGCATGGGGAGTGCAGCTGTTGGGGGGTCTCTGCTGTGAGGCCCTCCTACAACTGCCTGAACAGGGTCACTGGCTCCTAGCTGGAAGAGGACTGGCTGTCTGTGGACTGTCTGAAGGAGAGGGTTGACAGAGGGGCTGCTCCTCGGTGGCGGATCTCACCCTCCAGGAAACTGCACTTGGCCATGACGTATATCTCCCCGGTCAGTGAGCTTGACAGCAGCCTGCCCGGATTTCTTCAGGTGCAGCTTGCCAATAGCAGGTGTGCATGTGCTTCTACCATCCGAAGGAGTACTTCTGCAGTGTACCCCCAGCTCTCTCTGTCTTGTCTCTCAAGCTGCCTGCTTCTTCTTGGTGTCGCGATACAGTCTGTGGCCCTTTCTCCAGAGGTACTCGTTCTCCCTCAACCATTCAGCATCTCATCCTCATGCTCCTCGGAAACGGTGTACTGTTTTCTCTCTCCTTCTGCTTCCCTTGCCTCTTCCTCCCTCTGGCAGGGCTTCAACAGGGCCTTCAGGGGTTGAGCAGCAAGGCCTTCAGCAGCAGGGCTTTGAGAGCCTTGGGGCTGGTCCACCACAGCAGCAGCAGCAGCAGCTTCAGAGTCAGTGCCAGGGATGGGATGCTGATTCTGGCCTTCTTGCCAGGGCTTGAACGAGTAGGCCACAGGCTTCCTTTTCTCCTGACTGATGAACCATGGTGTTCCTGCTAGATGTATGTGACGCAATTCATTCTCCCCGCATGCGCAGTGAAACGCTTTGCATCCAATATACATACATCCGCGCGGCATCCCCTTTGTTTCCTATAGGTGTCCGTGATGCATCCGCTTCATCCGCTATGCATCCACCCTTCCGCTATGAGTCCGCTTCACAATTCTCCCCTGGAAGCCCTTCGGATGTGTCATCCGCTTCCATCCACTCTCATCCACTAGGCTTCCTATGAACATCTGTTTAACATCCCCACTACATACTACCCACGTCCGTTCTTGTCCGTTCTTTTCCGTTCTCTTTATGCAAATTTTCACCACTTTTGGGAGCGGATGACAACGGATAGAGCCACCCCCGAAATTTTGCTTGTCCACTGTGTCCTTTATGCATACGTTTTGCGTCCGTCGGCCAGTGGGACTGGGCCTTTAGCATTCAAAATACTTTGCACTGATTTGTGCTACCAGATATCAAACTTAGCAAGGCAGTAAAAAAACCCGCTGAGGACAAAAAATTCGAATAATGTACTAAATTTTTATAAAATCCTCACTGTCATATACCTATGACAACAGTATAAACCCACAGCTATTTTTCCATTTAATTACTCTTTTAAAAATAAAGTCATACCTTCTTATTTGAAGATGTAAATTCTGATTTTTCAAACTCAGCAACGTGCTCTAATAAATCCCTTGAAAAAGCAATAAATATTTTAGTTCAGTCTATTGAACATTAAATTACATTCAATAGATCACATAATTTCTCAGCTCAACCTTGGTTGATCTCAGATGCTAATTAGATGTAAGAGAAGGACTGGCAGAGCTAGGGAGAGGGGTGAAAAGGTGGATAAGCCTAGAATCACTACATAGACTCAACAGAGTATATCCACCCCCCTGCTCCACATGACTGTGATTATTTTACTCTAGACAAACTGATTATTAGATGAGAAGATTTTTGAACATAGGCTTCCTGCAATAAGTCAGTTAAATTGACCCTTCAGGTTTGGACCTATTCTTTTATGCATGACACTAGATTCTTGATGGGAGCGGGCCCCTGAGAACTCCAGGGTTATTAGCTAGTTTTGAAAGTAAAAAAATAGCTTAGAAAAAGCAATGACAAATTTCCTCAGCAATAGTGCCAATATAAATGCAAACACAGTTATTAGGATTTGAGCTTAACTTGAAGGTGTCTTTATAATGTAAACAGGAAACATTAATAAGATGTCTCAAATGAAAACATTACTTTTGAAACTTAAGACAATTAAAACATAATTTTGAAAGAATAGCAAACTAGATCCACTTCTAAATGAACAGCTTTAGGACTCTGCTATCAATTATTATACTAATGTACTGGACTGATAACATTATGACTAAAGAAAGCATATGTATTAGTAGCAATATTTAAAATTTATGAAGTTATCTTTAAAGTCCTCACCTATTTTCCAGTTCTGAAATATCAGTCTGCAATTTAAGACACCATTTTTCTGCCTGAGAAAAAAATTGTCGTAAAAGTAATACATTGGTGTAAGTTGTATTAATAAGTTCTGATTCCACTTCACTATGCACTACAGTCTGTAAACCATCCAGAATATCTGTCACTTCATCAACAGTGAATGTATCTTCCACAAGCCTAAAGAGAAGAATCCAGAAATAGGATAATTTAAAAAAACTATTATTCCAAAAACATTTTTAAAGCATAGTTTATGTAGGCATTCCATTTCACTAAATATAGACAAGATGTAATATATCATCAATGGAATTCAGATTTATTCATAAATTTATTCAGAATTTATTCAACAAAACTAGCAAAAACCAGCACAAATTCATAGTCTCAGAGGACATTATCATTTCATCAATAAATAGCAAAGATGAAACTAATAGATTAAAAATATCATTCCTAAATTTGTAAGTAAATTATTTATTTTATATTTATTTATGATGTCAATCTATATACAGATGCCTTCAATTTTTAACAACTGGGATCAGAATCTCAATCATTGAGTGTAGCATTGTTAAGCAAGATATCCCCATTACTGCCCATGTGACTGTTTTCCTTAAGGCTAGGTCACACTGGCCGACGGATGCAAAATGTATGCATAAAGGACACAACGGACGAGCAAAATTTCGGGAGTGGCTCCATTGTTATCCGCTCTCAAAAGTGGCGAAAATTTGCATAAACAGAACGGAAAACAATGGAAAGGAACGGACGGGGGTAGTACATAGTGAGGATGGTAAGCGGATGTTCTTAGGAAGCCTAGCGGATGGAAGCGGATGGAAGCAGATGATACATCCGCAGGCCTTCCGGGGGAGAATAGCGAAGTGGACGCATAGCGGAAGGAGCGGATGCGTAGCAGATGACACGGATGCATCACGGACGCCTATAGGATGCATAGTGGATGCGGCGGATGCAAAGCGTTCACGTGCGCATCGGGCGAGGAATGAATTTGCGTCAGCTCCATGGTAGTCACATTTTACGAGAAACTGCTGGCAGAGCACCACTCTTGAAAGAACCATTCGTCATCAGGTAGAGAGAAATGTGTCTACATCCTGCCAAGCTCCTGGCAATAAGGGGACAGAACCACCATCCACCCCCTGGCTGACTCTGAGCTTTTGGCGCTTTGCTGTGTGCTACTGGTGCTGCTGGGGCTGGTGCGCTGGTGCTTCCTGCTGGTGCTGCTGGTGACTGCTTTGCTGTGCTGCTGTGTGGTGCACCAGCCCCAAGGCCTTCAAGCCGCTGCTGAAGCCCTGAAGCCCTGCCAAGGAGGTAAGATTGCAAGCAAGGGAAGGGTAGAGAGAATACATTGTCTTTCCGAGGACATAAGGAGGAGGTGCTGATGGTCTGTATGAGAACGGTCCGGAGAGAGGGCCACAGGCTTATCGCAGACACCAAGCGGAAGCCGGCAGCATGGAAGAGAAGGCGGAAAGCCTAGTACACTTCAGATGTCCTCCTTCTGGTGGGTGGATTAGCTGACACTGGTATGCTCTGCACTGAAGAAATCCGGGCAGGGCTTCAGCCTCACTGACCGGGAGACCTATGTCATTTGCCAGGTGTAGCTTCCTGGAGGTGAGGTCCGCCAACGGAGGACCACGCCCCTCTGCTCAACCTCTCCCTCAGAAAGCCCACAGAGACCCACTCCTTCTTCAGCCAGGAACAGCTCCGTGTCCAGGCAGGGTCTTTGGAGGACCCTTGGCAGAAGACCCCCCCGACAGCTGCATCCCATGTCGGAGGACGTGGAGGGATGACCTGTTCTCAATGGAGCAAGAAGAAGCAGCAGCCAGTAACCAACGCACAGCTCTTACCCCCAGTCTCCACGCGCAACACGAAAGCAGGCAGAGAAGCAGACTGGAGGGGCCAGAGCCCACTGTCCTGTTGGAGATAGGGATAACAATCTAAAACAACAGCACAGAATCTTCTCTCTCAGCTGGTCCACTCGACATACCATCCTCAACACTGCAAGCCCTCATCCGTACGTGAGCCAGACCCTCATAGACCTGGCCGGAGCCCCCAGTACCACTGATGAAGGAGAAGATCCAGCAGCTGCTCTGCACCAACCCAGGCCCAGCTGAATCTGCTCCGACTCGACTCAGGTTACTGCTCCACCCCAGGCGTGTCACAGCCCTTCCACGGATTCAACAGCCCCTCACCTACCAAGCCTACCACTACAGGACTTCCACACAGCGGCAGCCCTTCCCAGTCCAGGCCCAGGTTAATCGCACGCCAACAGACGCCTCACTCACCCAGCTCAGACCAGACAGCCCACTACACTCCCTCTTCCCATCCTCCAAGCCCTCAACAAATCTGTCATTCAGTTATGTGCCTGACACCCAAGGTCCTTGAGGAAGGGCCTCTCAACCTTCACGGGACTGAGTCAGCTCTCTGAGAGCTTCCTGCAACCCATCCCGTTGTAGTTCTCGGGGTGCCAAGCACGCCAATGGAGCTCTCAGACCAGCACTCAAGCCACAGCCCCCTCCACAGTCCCTGGCCGCTCGACAGCTGAGACCATGGACATGCCTCAGAGTGACTGAGAATAGTGCAGAGATTGTTCCTTACTATCTATTGCTAAAGACACTTTACTTGGTTTATTTTGCTTTTTCATGAAGTCATACAGTTACTTAAGAGCAGTTATTAATAAAGTTATCTTTGCTTCAACAAACTTGCGTTGATTTTTTTAACTTAATTGTTTATTGCAAAAAGGGTTAAGCCTTGAAATGCTGTGGGATAGTAAGGAAGTTATGGATGGGTTAACATAGTTATGGGATATGTAAGGATACTGTTGGATGGTGAAGGATAGTTAGTGGTGATGGTAAGGATTAGCTTGGAATTGATAAAACTCCAGTGCAAGCATTGTGGACTGTATGGTCCACTCTCCAGCTACCACAGCACATCGCCCTTTTTTATCAATAACAATTATTATTATGATAACACATTCAAAATGACAACAAAGCTCTTTATATCTCCAATTCATTGTAGGGCTACTTTACATACATGCATCTTTATAGGTTAGTAGCAGGCTCAAGGAACAATCTATTAAACATCTACATCCTGTTTGCATCACTGCTCCAGCTGGGGACGTTGCAACCAGCTTGTTTCCAGAGGTTGCCGCCTGCTGTCTTCCGTTATGTGAAGCTCTGTTGGGGCTTGGCTACACAGTGTCTTAGTTCAATTCTTGCCTCCATCACCGAGCTCCATGTCCCTTTCACCTTGTTGATTGGTCACGAGCCTGTTCATGTCTGTAGCGGTGCGCATGAGGATTGTGCAGGAATGCACACAGCTTCCACGATGCTGCCTCACATCCTGGGTGTATGCCTCATGGTGGTGAGAAGTACCTGGAACCTGTTGACTCAGGATGCCAAAAGCGTTCTCCTTACCGCCTTGCCCTGGACAGCCTGTAGTTGAAGTCCTTCTTCACGTTTGGTGTGGTATCTGGATACTGTAGTGGCTTATGATGGTAGGTGAGGGAGATAGCGTTGCATCCTAAGCGAGTGAGAGGTGTTTACATCTTGTTTCGGGCAGGGGTGTCGGATCTGGGAAGCCCATTGATGAGGTTGCGTTCCAGGCGCCATCCTTGAGGTCACTGTCGTTGTATACCTTCCTAACTGAAGCTGACCGTGCCTGAAGCATCGATTGACATTGACTGTTAGTCAGCATCAACCAGTGGGCAAGAGACGATAGGCTGAAAGAAGCCCTTGTAGTTGTAATAATTGGACTTCTGGTTGGCTGTTTGTTTGCAGGCCACTGCTTCCCATCTATGGCATCCTGTGTGGGAAAGTGGTCCACTCTATGATACCACTGTTTCGCAGTTTCCTCCAGCTTCTCAGTGGTGGGCACTTGAGGAAGCTCCTCCACGTATTCTTCGATGATGGGGGCCTGCACCATTCTCTGCACCACTTTGCTGATGGGTGTTGTTGTGACCTCTTAGGCATTCTGCATGTTCTGTACTGTGGTCCAAGGCCGGTACAGTCAGCCCCTTGAGCCCTAGGGTCACAGGCTGGGACGGAAGTGAGTGCTCGCGTGTGTCAACCTGGTCTCGAGACGCTCAAGCATTTTGTGCAAACATGGCTGGGGTGCATCCTCATGGACAGTGCTGGACTGCAATGAGGTTTCTTCCTTCAAGCTCCACCACAGCTTGGTCATACATGTCCATAACTCCACACGATCCATCGTCGGACCCACACAGCTCTTGGACGTCTCTTCTTTCCTCTGCGTAGAAAAGAGAAACTCTGAACGGGCTTTGTTGCGTGTTGAAATGACTGCACTACCATATAGGAGTTGGTGTATATCAGAGATAATGGACTGAGAAGGAAGGCAAGACCATGGGTGAAGAGGTCTGTAAAGGCTGCTGGACTAATAGTGAGATCCAGGTTGATTTCTCCCCCTTTGTTAATAGGAAATATCAGTTTCTGCTAGGTGTACCTTCCGACTATACTCTAGGCATATCCAGACATCCTAATATATGAGATACGTGTCCATATACAACGTTTTGTCCCGTATTAATGCTTTATGTACGAGATGCATCTGCTTACATCCTTTCTATTTCCGTTTCTACTACGCTTGTGTGGACGTCCATGTACCTTTCGCTTCCTCCCTCTTTCCGCTTTCAACGTGCAGCAGAGTTGGATTTTGAAGGGATGAGGGGATGTCCAGAGGATGCCGAGAGGATACAGCGGATGTGTAACGGATGACAACGGACGTAGAACGTTTGTTGCCCGTATGTTTCGCAGATGTACATCGTACACAGCAGAAAGTTCATCCGCTCAAAAAGTTTTGTGCAGCTCGAAACTTTTTGAACGGATGAAATAGCAGTAGACGGATGTTTGAGAGATAGAGCGTATGAAACATATACGCAGTGAGTATACAATTTATGCATCGTGTTTTCCAACGGATGACAAGCTTTTTTGTCCGTTTACATCCTCTTTGCATCCGTTGGTGCAGTGGGACATGGGCTTTAATGACTGTAATCCCAGCACTCTTGGTTGTAGTCATTAAGCAATGGCACAGGTTAAGTAGATAGAATGTCAGGTAAGGAGCATGGGATGTATAAGGGGAGTGAGAAAGACCCTAGAATGCTGCCCTCTAGAGCCAAAAATCTTCCCTGCCAAATCCAAGCAGGATTTTCAAGATGGTAGTTGTAGTGCAACATTTTGCAATGATCAGAAGTCCTTTATGAGTTGTAAAGCATCCTTTCTAAAGCCATTCCAGACCATCATTAAATAAACTGATGATAAGTCAAGGACTATGTGCTCTTCCCATCTTACACTTTCTGTTGGAACTGCATTTAAATAAAATTATGGTTGATGTATGGAAGAGAATTGCTTTTGCATGAATGTGGATTATACCATAGTCGAATTTTAACTTTCCATGATATTTTCTCATACTTCATGAGGGATTTTCTGGATAGGTTATCAAAAGGTGATAGGTTATGATGAAACCAGTAAAGTATTCTAAGTGCACAAAATATACAGGGCAAAATCATAACAGTGGTTAATTAAAGAATTTTAAATATTCCACTTTATGGTATTGAAACAAGCCATTTTATTAAAAAGAGAGATGTTGGGAGTCAATTCTAAGGTCTGATTTTATTCAATATTGGAGTAATTATATAAGAGACTAATAACAAATGCAATATAGAAAGAGATTATGCACATCTTGACTGTGCAGGCTTTTGGATTCAAAGGCAAAAATGAGATTTTTATTCATATAGCATTCATTAAAGCAACAGTGCCTTTTCCCAGTACTGAATTGTGTGAGAATAGTGCTTTAAAAATTGTAGAAAGCGGACCAAACTGCCCCCACCTCTAAATAGTGGCTAGGACGCTATGATTGAAATTATATATCTTTTATGTGTGTTACACAAACACAGCTGCATCTTGAATATTTGGATATCCTATGCACACATTCCTGGTTGCATGCTTGCTTGTGTTCCAAAGTAACTTTTTATCTTTTAATTCAAAATATTGTAGACTCTAATATTAGTAAATGTGCTTGAGTCTTATCATTATTTATTTTGTAAAGAAGTACTTATATGTCCCATATGTTATCTGGTATAAATATTCAAAATAAAATTAAAAAGATTTAAACTGCGTGAGGATGCTTCCAAATCTCATGCATTAATTGCAGTATTGTTACATTTTCATATTGGTAAATATGATTATGCTCTAATTAGAGTACACATTTTCAACAGTACATTTAAAGATTATTGCTAAAATTGGCCTCTAAGTTAATTTTCCCATTCTCATATTACCTGCTTTCCTTAAGGTCTTGAAAACAAGAATCTACCGTCTTAAGGCGCAAACCGCGTTTAGAGCGTGCAAATCGCATGTAGTTGATTACTTCATTCTGATGGTGATCATTTAGACCCAACTCTGCCTGCATACAGAAATAAAGATGCATAATGAGGATTTTCTATAATATTTAAAGACTTAGATGCTTAATTTAAAGGGTACTTAGGTTTCCCCATATCTAAAGAAATGATTTACAGAAAATTTTATGAAAATATACTCAGAATTATTGCCCCTTAATAAAATACTGTATATTTTATACAGTACATTTAAAATGTCACCATTTTAAAGTGACTGTACCCATTGTATAATTAAATTGTCCAGATTTAAAAACCAAACCTGGTAGCCATGTTAATAAATACTATAAAAACTGAATAAATATATACAATTTTCATATACTCTTAGAAAAGAACAGCATATGGAAAAAGTAAAAACAAGAATGAGAGAATATCAAATAGAAATTCATCATCGTCATTCTCTGATTCATTTGATACCAACAATTCCATGCTCACTCATTCAAAGCAAGAAATAACCGTACTGAAAAAGATGCTCCACTTTTTATCTGACCTATCCAGCATAAATCAATACTAAGAATGGTCCTGGAAGTGATTTGATAATAAACTAGCAAAAAGAAGAAGAAAAAGGGGAGTGTGAGTGGTGATGAGGATCGTGATCAAATGCTGCATGACAAAATCCAGTATCAGAGTGTAATGCGAATTCGGCTTAAGTAAAAGCTTCCATTATCAGTGTTATAAAAATAGCGTGCGCTTTCTGTCTCTGCTGCTATCTAGTGATACGGATTTTTGCAGTCAAGAATTGGTAGCCTTATTTTTGGCGTCAGAGGAGCATTAATGTTACACGATTTTAATTTTTAATGTAAAGATCTAAACTGATAATTTGGAATACAATAAGGGAACGATCGGGCCTCTTTTGAGTTGGGGGAGGGAAGCGCCACATTTTGCGCGAATAATCCCAAATTCCATTTCTCCCGGGAAGTGAAGCAAGAGCATAACAGAATATTGAAGGGGCAGCTGATAAACAGCAGAAACCTCGGTTGCTCACCATGACGAACCGCCGGGGCCCACAACGAAGAAGACGCGACGATTTACTGGACTAAGGTTGCCATGGTGAAGAAACGAAAACCTCGCGAGCGTCTTCTTTAAAATATCATTGGCTGGTCGAATGTTCGCACTGATGGAAAAGAAGTCCTTTCATGGTCGCGTGGGCGAAAAGGCGGGCTAACAGCTTTTTGGAAGGAGTGGTTAGTGCGGTAGCATAGGGGTTTCAAAGTCGGAAACTGACGCTGTATTGTTGTTTCTCTTTAGGTTATTTCCCGCCCTTTCCTAGTACGCCGGTGATAAAATAATACGGTGTAGAATACAACGCTGTCATCACCTAGCAGCCTTTTTTTTCCCTTTTTCTCTTTGCTTTGAAAGGTTCGATTGAAATCAATGCATCCGATGGCGGCTGAGTCGAAATTCAATCTCCCAAATAGTTCTTTTCCGCGTAGTTTCTTTACACTGATTATACGATGTGGAATATGAACTATGTTTCATTGTACCTTTTGCAGACTAAATAAATAAAATAAGGAACTGGAAAGTTAAGGAACTTTTTGAAATATTAATTAAAATATTGTTTAGGCGGTTGTCATTACAATTCTACGGTTTGAAGCCTTTGCATGCAAGAATGGCTTTGTCAATCTTACGCTTCCTATGTGAACGTAAGGCTTCATTGGTTGCTTTCCTGTATATGTTATAGGCTTCATATTCTTGCTAGATCTTATATTTGAGGCTGATTTTAACTGTTTTATAATGGAGGTATGGAGGTACTGATGAGTCATTACGAAACGCTTGCATCTATCTCTATTTGTCTTTTGGCTGTATTATTTAAAATAGTATTGTTTTACAATTAATATGGTTCAGAAAAGTCGAGAACAGTGGTTCCCAAACTTTTTCAGTGCACGGCCCCCTTGGTGCTACAAACTCATCCTCAATGACCCCCCCTCCCGGGGTGGGATTCAAATTTCTGTGGGTATGGCCTAATTTGAGAGTGTGGTTTGCTGATAATGTGATGGGTGGGAATGGTTTGGTGACTGGCAAAGCAAATACAAGTGGTCCTCACCTAATGGCCAGTTGCTTACAAGTGTTCTAATTTATGACTGGCCTCCCAGAACTACTTGACTTGTTTTTAAAGTTTTGACAGCCGTGCACACACATATACATATACTCCCTCCCAACCCTGCTGGAGCAGGTCATTGGACTAGAATCGGCAAAGCATCTCTGATTAGATTCGAGGAGTGAATAACATCTAATCAGAGATGCTTTGCCAATTGTTGATTTGTTTTATTTGTATTTCTCTATCTTACTGGATTGCATTGACATTTGTGTCCCTTCTTATGCACAACCCAGAAGCTTTTGTGATTCTTTGCATCAAAAGTTACCGATCTCTGGCTTTGTTCTACTTTTCAAATGTGCCGCCACTGCCACGTTCTAGATGTCGGCCCCACAGGACTACCCCATTGAGTCTGCTGCACTTGAGGGACCTGCCCAAGCAACTCTGAGCAGAGCGGTGCACCAAATCAATAGGGTGAGCCTGGCAGAGGAAAGAGAGAGAGAGAAAAGAAAGAGAGAAAGAGATGCAGAAAGGGAACTTCATGAGGACAGTGGTGTCACCCAGAAAGGAAAATGCCCAAGGGGGAACACAACCAGGAACAGGCTTGCATAGGAAAAAATACTAATAAAGGAAATTGGAGCGCGCCTAGACAATAGCCTAATACAATAAAGGAACATACCAAACCAGCCAAAAGACAGGAATACAAATAAGAAGACTCATCAAACTAAAAGAGATCAGAGGAAACAACACGTGTTCATAGGAAGCGTGCCCGAGGTCTTGTTTCGCATCGTTGTAGACGTGCATTTTGGCAGAAAGAAAAACAATACTGACAGATGTTAGTGTCAAAACCTTATATACGTAAAGGGGGGAAAAAGGTATATATGAAATTTGGAATCTATCTATATCAAAGAGCTAGAAGCTCCAGGAATGCAGCTCTAGCTTCTGAAATAAAAGATCCAGCTTCAACGCAGTTGTCTGTCCTTAGCACCAAGAGCCTCAGCGAGTAAATTGAACCCTTAGAGAAATGGTACTTTCAGCCTTTCAAGCAGATGAGAAGGAAGAAAAGAAAGAAAAAGGAAAAGAAAAAAAAAAGTGGACACAAGAAAGGGAGGAGATGTACGGTGGAGCAAGAGAGAGAGAGAGAGAAGACCTGACATCAGCCCTTTGAAATATCCGTAGTTTAGAGCCTTTCTATACTGAAACATCTTTGCCAGCATCTTTGCCAGCACATTGAAACATCTTTGGCTTCTATTAATTAAAGGTTTTGTGGACAAAACATGGCCAAGCCTATCAGGAAGCTCTCATATTTTATTGAGGCTTTAAACAGGATTCATTGGACCAGACCTCCACCCTAAAAAAGTTACTTTTCCCCAATGTATTACAGTGCCAATTCTGAAGAAGGGCAAAACCAAAGTGTATTGGTAAATTACAAGGAGAACACACACACACACACACACACACACACTCACACACATACACTTCTAAACCTGCTGGAACAGGTGATTGGACTAGAATAGATATCTTATTATCTTTTTCCTCCCTCCCTCCTTTATTTCTTTTTCTTTCTGTCCCTTCCTTCCATCCCCTCTCTTTGTCCCTTTTTCTTTCTTTCCCTTTTCTCTTTCTCTTCTTCATTTTCTCTTTCTCTCTCTCTTCCTCTCTCTTTCCCTCTCTCAGGCTCACCCCATTGACTTCGTGCACTGCTCCGTTTGAATTTGCTTGGGCAGGTGCCTCCAGTGCAAGGATCTCAATGCCACTCAAAGCCACTTTGGCTTTGTTCTCCATTCCCAATGCTACGTTCAGGGTGAGACCCTGCCATCCTGAACACGGCAGTGGCGTGTTCAGGACGAGGCCCTGCAGGATCATCCCATTGAGCTCCTTGCACCAGAGTGTGCAAGTCAACGGGGTGATCCTGTAAGGCCTTGCCTTGAACGCAATGGCAGCGGGATTTTTTCTCACTCCTGAATTGTGCCCTGACGCTCACCTCCAGTGCTCCCTTGCCAGCCCCCTTGCCTCTCAGCGCCCCCCTAAGGCATCCCACCACCCCCCAGGGGGTGGTATCACCCACTTTGGGAACCACTGGTCTAGAAAGAAAGGGAACACTTTCTGACACATTTCAAAATATAACCAATTATGCCAAACATCAAGGGAAAGTTAGGATTTATGCATAATTATACCATGTCATGGTGGGTTTGGGGGGAATATTGTTAATAGATGCAACAGATAGATTGTGAGCTTGGTAGGGAGACAGTCTATAAAAACCTTTTACATGCTTTAATCTAGATCTATCTTGTGTGCACCTGTATTTGCAAATAAACTTTTGCTACTTTTTGGTACCATATTACCTTCAATGGTTTATTGCTTTATTCCTATTTCTAACAACTATGTGTTTATTCAATGGAGAAGAGCTCCTAAACATACATGAGTGTATGGTAAAAGTGACAGGAACAGAAATAGGAAAAGATATAACTGGTAAAAATGATATATAATGATGCTATTTGAATCATCAACCCAAAAAGTGCTTTCTTCTTAAACAGTCGGTTAAAAATAAAATCCTGACTTGGAAACACCTACAGTTTCATGACAGTATTACTCTGCTGAACAAAGAAATAAAATACATTTACAATCAGGTATTTCAATTCTTTACTATATATTTCAGGTAAAATTCCCAATAAAAATATCTCTGATT
>BHFT01036232.1:0-27104 GCA_004320025.1 Laticauda laticaudata | reverse complement strand
AGATTATTTTTTATGATTTGATTATTTAAAAACAGTTAAAAAAACAAAAAACAATATATCCTCATGTTATATTGCATTAAAAAAATTGGCTGGAAAATTTGGCCGTGAGACAAAATAATTTGGCCTAATTTGGCCATATTTTGACTTGAGTTTGGCCACAGAGCCAAGCTGCAATCTGGCAACCCTGCTCTTAACTTTAGCAAAGTTATGATCCTCCCAAGAACATAAAGTGGCATACAACTCCTTCCTTCCCTCCCCTCCCCTAAACAATCTACACACACAAACTCATAAAACCCAAATAGCTCTCATTACTGTGGGGAAACGACTGCTATTTTCATCACTCCAAACATACAATGTCATTCTTCCCCCACACACAACATCTTACAAGAAGCTGTTTCTTGGGGCCACAGACAAGAAAAAGGTCCACCTCACACAGTTGGGAGCAAAACAAGATTCCATTCTTTCTACTTGCCAGAGTAAGAGGGATCCAGTGTGGCTGAGAGACAGAGAAAGACATTGGTGATTTGGGTTAACTTTCAAATTTCTCCAACTTCGGGGGATTATTCCGAACACAAAAATAGTGAAGGGCACTCCAGACCCCTCCTTCTATTCCTGGGAGAGAAGGTAGTATTCGTATTTTTTTTTTAAAAAAGTATTTACAACAAGCCTGTCAGGTAGATCATGTTCGAAATCCAGATTTCATCCACTCTACGTTTTTAACTCATGCCCTACTCTACTGCGATGATTGATGTGTGAGAAAATGGGTCACATTTAGACGCAACTCCAAAGGCTACATCCGTATGGACTGGGGAAATTGGGGTGTTTGGCATTGGGGTAATGAAGAGATTATTTAAATCCCAGATGGTGGCTGGCTGACCGGCAGAGGAACGAAGGAAAAAATGGGGAAATTGTCTTTGGTGCTCTCAGAGCTCAGTTGTTTGCTTGCAGACATTTCATTACGGACTACGCCTGCAAGCAAACAACTGAGCACAAAGAGCAGCAAGGTCTCCAGCAGTTCAATTCTGAGCTATGTATGTATTTTCTTATATTGAAAATGGAAAAAGGAAAGGTGGGCGGAGGAAAGTATTAAGAGCCAGCCGGGAAGTTAAAAAAAAAAAAGAAGTGGGGGTAGGGGAGCGAGGGAAAGCAGCAAGAAAGCATTGCATTGAAGTGGACAAACATCGACGAAGTACATTTGGTTAAAACTGTCTAAAGAGGCAGGAAAGTTGTTTTCAGAAATGCTGCCTCCACCGAGAATCGCCAGCCTCCGGCCTAATATTTGGTACGAGGAAGGAATGCCTTCATGCTCCCAGTTCACATCTCAAAATACCTTTTTTGTGTTGTGTTTTTGCACTTCTGCAGGGCAAAGGAAATGTCAGCCAGTTGCATTCCTATTCTGGGAACTGCTGCAGTCAAGGTCAGCTTGACCCGACTTGTAGTCAGCCTTGGTTGCTGTTCCAAGATCATTCTAATACTGTAATGTCTTTCATTCTGTCTCTCTGGCTTATCCAATTTCTCCTTTTTCCTCTAGCCTTGCCAATGATAATTATTGTAGACCAGAGTTTGTTCAACATTGGAAATTTGATGTGTGGGCCTAGCATCCTGGCTGGGGATTCTGGGAATTGAAGTCCAGACATATTCAAGTTGCTAAAGTTGTGAAATACTGTTATAGACCATCATCTTGCCTCACATACCTAAAGTGTAAGGTATCCTGCTTGCAGATTTTTTTTTAATTTTTATTTTATTTTATTTCTAAAATTAAAATCTAAAATCCAAAAAAGATAAGAAAAACGAGAAGACAAAAATGCTACATCAAAACATAATAGATAATAGGTTTTCATATTAGTAATATTTTAATGTATGGAAATTTAGCAAATGCAGATAAAGAAAGCCATAAATTATGGACATGTTTTGCAAAGGGGTGGAGAATTATTACTGTAAAATGTATTCATTAGTATTCAACCAGGGGGACAATCTATGTGTATTTTTGTTTCTTTGGTTTTATGCACTTTTTTTCCTGCTTGCAGATTATTATTGTAAAGGAAAGACTGCTCTTTTTTTGGTCCAGAAATGGCTGATTAGTTAGAAATCTATGATACTTTTATGGAGCTACTTGAGGACAGTGATACAGGACTATCCAGAAGTCCCTTGGTTGGCAGAAAGGTATGCTGATATTCATTGTGTTGCTCTAATTGCCCATTTCTAATTTATTGCAGCTCAAATTTAAAAAAAAAGAATGGACAAATTATCCCTGATTGATTTCTTGTAAAGAAATATGGAGATGTCTTTAAGGAGGTGTTTTGTTCGAAAACACATGAGGTAGACCGGGTTCCAACAACAAAAGGTTTTATTCAAACAGTAGTCAGAATAGGACAGTTTTGGGCTGCGCGAAGCAGCTTTTATAACAGGCTGGCTGCTGCTTTCAGCTATGGCATTCTTTAATTGACACTTTTAGCAGCTCTTTGATTGGTTCCTAGTGAACCAATCACTTTCTTACTTTTGGAAATTCAGAGCAGTAGTCTAGGATAAGAGGCCATTTTGCATATAGAACACCATCCTCTTGTTCAGCTCCTAACGTAGTTCGTAGTTCATGCAGGTAGGTGGGCTTCTCCGATCGATTAGATTGCCGGGTTCATTCCTCGTGAAGACTTCGACCGGTTCGTGATGAGAGAGATATAAGTGTCTTCGTCTTCTCTGGAACCGTCTGGAAGGGTGAGTAATGCATTTTTGCCATGGCTGAGTTGGCTTAGGCCGGTGGTTTTGCGCTCCCACCCGTTCCATTGGCAGGTTGAGCTGGGCCTGGCTGGCCCTTCCGATGGGCTCTTCCGCAAGTTCTTAAAGTGGTCTTCTTATTTGCTCTTTTTGTTGGTATACAATTGTTTGTTTGTGTGTGCAAGTTATTTAATTAATTTCGCGCGTTCCCCCCCCTCCCTGGTTTTGAGGCTTTATTCTGTATTGGTCGGGACTGGTTGTGTGTCTGTTGGGTTCAATTATTCGGGATCGAAAGCTGGTCTATGTCCGATATACCATCCCTGCCATCCGTCTACCGTTAACGGTAGGATTTGGGGGTCTGTAAGTTGGGTTAATTTTCAGGTACCCAAATTGGTTCACTGTGAAAGTTTTTCGCGCTATCCAAAGATCGCCTACTGGAATTGCCTAACTTTGTGGAGGAATTCAGGGGGGTTTTCTGGGGATATATATTATTTGTGGTGTTGGAGTCTGTCACAGGGTGTCGATCGTAGAATTTCTTCGTCCCATAGTAGTAAATTCGCGGGGACTTGTTAGTAATGTAGCTAGAGACGTTATGTGCTGGAGTGTGAGTACGGTTTACTTTTTGTTGGACATCCCTTGTCATTCTTTCTAGCCTTCTTTGGTGAATCGGACATTCTCATCGGCTGCCGTTTGCGCGGAATGGGCGGTGCGGTTAGGCCGATTTCTGATCTAGGGAGGCTAGGTGTTGCTCGAATTGCAAGCTTGTTAGTATTGGTCAATGGTCGGACAGAATGTCTGGTAGACGTGGGTGAGGGTCGGTCTAATTTTTTTATTAGTGTTTCTGTTGTTCGTTGTGGTGATTTTTACTTCAAGCAATTTGAGTGGCATCCAACGACAACCAGAGGTATGCCCCTTGTTGGACCCAGTCGAAGTTTATATGAATTCTAGACGACGGTCCCTAGGGGTTCCCAGTCCCTGATGGGTGGTTTTGGAGAGAAAGGTCTGATTTCCTGGCATTTATGGCAAGAGTTCACCCAATACATCTATGTCCTTATAATACCGGCACAAACATTAGCTCTGGCCAGGCTTTTCATTTTAACCATTCCAGGGTGACCTCATGCAACATCTAGTAACTCTGGGCTGCACCTTGGCTGGATGACACGATCTCCCCAGTCAAACACCAGTTTGTAGAATAGACAAGTTTCAGCTCTGTCTGGACGGAACGGTTTAACAAGTCTTCAGTTTTTTGTGTCTCCGCAGCCTTTACCTACCCAGCAAGAATAGGGCAGTCAATGGTCTTAGCGTGGGTCTTGCGACATATGGCAGAGATGGGTAGATCGGCGAAACAAGTTATATTTGCAGCGAATGTATTGCGTGCCGGTCTTCATCAGTAGTTGGTAAGTGGGGTTGCTCTGCTCAAAGGTCCGCATGGGAAATTTGTTTCCTGGCCATGTGTCAGAGTATAGGAATGAGGCTGCAAGGAATCTGCATGTAGACTTTTGGGTGACAGTATGTTCGGCGTCGGGTTGTTTCGCAAAAATTCCTGCAGTGGGTTTTGTGGTGCGTTTCAATTTGAAAAGCCGCCCGTACAGATATTCATGGAGCGTTTTACTCCGCGACTATTGTAGGGCTTCCCTGTCAGTTGACTGTAATTTCAATTCAGTCTTTGATAGAGTCCTAGAATAGTATGGCGACGGTTGCTTTCTCTTGTTCATCAGGAAGTTGGTGGCTTAGGACGGCACCTACTCCAAATGGTGAAGCGTCGCAGTCTCTTCAAGGCAGTGTCGCGTTAATGCTCAAATTGGATGAGAAACGTTTGTGGATGTTAGCAATTTTTAATATTCTGGAAAGCTTCTTTCTTTGCTACCCATGTCCAGTTTGCTTTTTTAAATAAAAGCGGTGTAACGGTTCAGCTATATGGCCTTTGTATAGAGGATATAGATAAAATTAATAGGATACTAAAAGCGCTTTTGTAGTTTCGTGTTAGTTGTTTCTCGGATTCAGGTGTTTTGTATTGCTTGATTTTCTTATTGTGGGTGTTGGATGCCTGCCCTCACGTCTATTGAGTTAGCAAGAATTCAACATTTTTTTCATTAGGCAGTTATTTTTTCCTTTTTCCTTTAAGCAGCATTCCTAAATTTGTTAGTATTTGTGAGTACTTTTTTTTTAATTGAGTTCATCTCTGCGAGATTAAGACGTCGTCGAAATAGGGACGACCCTTGTATGCCATATAAGGAGGCGTTCCATCAAACTTTGAAAACCAGCCGGTGGCACGCTTCTCAAATTGGAGTCGGTGGCATTTGAATGCACCCTTGTGGTGTGAATGGTTTGCGCTGTCTGCTGTCTCTGGTACACTGGGAGTTGCTCGTAGGCTTGCGCAGTCAGTTTAGCAAAAATTTTGCTTTGGCCCAGAGAGTGGCAGCAATTGTTGGACTACTGGCCGGTTGGCTGGTTTAAAGCATGGTTCAGGGTTTGCTTATAGTCACACGATTCTAATGGGCCGTCAGGTTTTTAATGGTGTAACAATAGCGTTTCCCATTTGGCGTGGTACACAGGTTCAAGCACCCTGGGTATTAGTTTGTCGGTGTTCCCTATCTTTTTGCCTTTAAGTGCAAAGGAACTCGGTGAACTTTTATCTTTTGGGGCTATTTGGGGGATCTAGGCTAAAAGAGATAAGGGTTTCCCATACTTGGCAGTGAGACGTCAATAAACTCTTGGAATTACGGGATGAGGTTCATCTTCCCAATTGGTTTAGTATCTTCGATCGCGCTGGTCCATCCGATGCCAAGGGTGCGAACATGTCGGTGCCGCAGGAGGCTCGGTCTGTCCAGGGTGACGACTGGTTAGCGGCAGCTATTCTCTAGATGGTTGCTATAAGTGACCAAGAAATTGTCCCATGCAATTTTATGTATTCAGTGAGATTGTCGGTTTCCCTGAATAGTCTTTCAGAGTCAAAAGATTGTTTTTGTAATTTGTCTGGATTTGATGTTGGGACCAGCTTTTTTTATGGTGATCCAGATACTTTGAAAGGAAAGGAACCGGAGTCACCTCATCTTACAGGGGCTTCCCTTCGATTGTTTAACAGGTCACTTTAACCTTGCTTGCCGCTTCGTCTGAGGTTTCTAATAGTGACGGTTTGGTGTGTATTGGCTCATTTCTCTGATTGCACTTTCTCTCCGATAGTCGTTAGGCTCGGCCTCGTGTTGGGGAATTTCTGGCGTCTCGTGGGGCTATAGTTTTTTCTTGTTCTTTGCAGACTTTCTCGATGTGCCCGCGTTTTTTACAGTACTGCAGATAGCATCGAGAAATCTGCTTCGCTCGGGCATGGTGTGCTCCGCAGCCAGCGCATTCCGCAATCATCTTCTTTGCGCTCTTCTTTTATTTGCGCAGCAGACGGTGGACTCGTCGTCTTCTCGTTGAATTCAGGTTTCTCTCTCGACTCTTTGAAATCGAGTGGTGTGTGGTTAGGCTGTTCTTCTCTAGTTTGGGTTTCTTCGCCTTTTTGCTTCAATTTTCTTATTGTGACGCCCGATTTCTTTGCGGCTTTGGGGCGATGGCTTAACAACGATTGCTTCGGGTAGTGAAATTGGGGCTTTGTTTAAAGCTAGATATAGAGATAGATAAGATGTTGAGCCAACTTAGGCTACGAAAGCGCGTGCATAGCTTTCATCGATGTTTAGGAATCCACTCACCCCTATTTGCATAGAGCAGCCATAATCAGCGCGCGGGTCTCACCCCTCGCTGGTCTCTGCGGTAGAATTCATGCGTTTAATTGTTTTGACAGCTCAGGAGCGATAGTGGTGCTTTTTTGAAGGAGTCTTTTGTAGTTTGGCCAACGTGCTGTTAACGTCTCGGGGCTTCGCAAGGCTTTTTGGCCATTTTGGGAACACCGTTGGTCCGCATGGGTGAGGAATCAGTGTTGCGGGTTTGTTGCGAGATGTATACATTCATCTGCTTTCCAGAATACATTTGGAAAGGATCTGTGTATGACTCAATCTTCATCGCTAGGTTGAAGGGTGGGGCCGGTTGGTTGCTTCCAGACAATCTTGTGGCGTTGCTTTATCAAGCGTGCAAGGTTTCGCGTTCAGGACGATCATCCTCGTCGCCAGTGTTTTGTTCGAAAACAACACGAGGTAGACCGGTTCAAAACAAAAGGTTATTAATTCAAACAGTCGTCAAATAGGAAAGTTTGGCTGCAGCGAGCAGCCTTTTTATACAGGCTGGCCTGCCTGCTTTCAGCCTAATGGATTTCTTTAAAATTGCCGCTTTCGCAGCTCTATAGAGATTGGTTCCTAGTGAAACAGTGAACCAATCCACTTCTTACTTATCTGGACCAATCAGAGCAGTAGTCTAGGATTCAACCATTTGCATATAGAACAGGAGGGAATTCAGTAACTATTATGTATCGATCAATTTAACCAGCTAGATAGGAAATATGGACGTTTCAAGTTTTTTTCTTCCCTACCTTGATTCTCTTTCATATAAAATAGGAGAGGGAGTAACTGCAGGCTTGTGAGATTCTGCTGTTGTGCCATAGGGCAAGAAAGCAGAATTATAACAGCTCACTTGGTATCAGTTTCCTGCCCTGATCTTCAAAAAGCTGAAATTTCTTTTCCCACCTGTGGACAAATAATTCCTAAATTCTATGGAGTATGAATGTGTAAGCAGGTGCTTAAAATGATAGATTTATCTACCAATCAAGTTGCCCTATAAATAGATTGTAGTTGTGGTCTGTGGAGTGAAGCAGGAGGGAGCAACCCAGTTGTCACTCAGTACATCCTCCCATGGTCACCTGTGACCTGTCAGAAGGGCTAGCTCTGAACAGGGATCTAACATTATTCTGAAAGAGCATGCTAAACCTAGGTTTAAAACTAAGCCAGTTGACAAGTCAAAGATGGAGAGATGGACATGGAATGAAGGCAGGAGAAGATGAATGAGCCATTGCTTCGCTTAATAATGCAAGAATATATAGCACTGGGAATGATGGTTCACAAAGTCTGTTCTAACCTTGTGGCCATTAGCACCTAATGTTGCCATAACCAGAATGGATTTAGAAAAACTAAGATAATATCAGTGAAAAGTGCAGCCTTGCAAAATCCCAGGAGAACATTGATAATATGTGCAGTGGTAACAGAACTAGCAATCCTTTTAAAAAGTTTAACTCTTCCCCCCTAATGAAATCCACATCCACTCTTTTGACTTCGCTCTGCCAACTAGCTTCGGGCTGCAGTGGGGGGACATGCCATTCTGGAGGTGATTACTGGACTAAAATAAGACCCCCTCCTCCCTGTGTGCATATCCTTCCCATCTTTTGTCAATTTTAAACCAAATTTAGATTTACTATGTATTCTAATATATTATATAGCTGTTTTTCTTGATTGTAAGCTCCCTAGAGTTGTCTCTAGGAAAGATGGGCAGCTTGTAAGTTTCATCAATAAATAATAAATACACAGGTGGAAGAACTTGACTTTCTTCCTTGGCTTAAACCAACCTGTGTGGCACATGATTAATGCTTTTGCAAGGATCTAATGTGCTCTGTGCTCTAAACTAGGAATGAAATAAATCAAGTTTATTATTCTTTTAAAAGTCTGCTGGATCCACACTGTCAGTTCCCATGTTGAAAGGGCTACTTGAGTGTTATGGCAGCATAATGCCTCTGCAGAAAGATACTCAAGCCAAAAGGGCCATATGGAATAATTTCTGATACCTGGAGGGAAAGGGTGTGCTCCACCCACTCAAAGTAACCCCTGGGCCTGGGCAGATCTGAAACTCTGACTACATCAGCAGTCACATCATCAGCGAAACATGGGAGATTGCATCCAGAGCCAAAATTGTGTTGGAAAGGGAAGGAAAATACTACTTTGGGAACAGCGAAGGATGATTTCTTTTTTTAAATCTTGAACTCTATAATTCAAAAAGATCTTATCGCCTCTCTGTGTGTTTCTTAATATCCAGCTATCATAGGATATTACTTTTAGAAAATCCACTGTTATCACTTAAATGGTTATATCTCACATGGTTGTGTCTAAATTTGCAGATATATACTTCCCTAGGGTTAGTCTCTATTTCTCTATTTGTCTGTTCTTGAATTCAAAGTAACAAAACTCGCCCAGATTAATTTATTTCAATCCAGTTTAATTTCTTCCAGTCCTACAATTTTTATAACATATTTACTCTATAAACCACAGAGATATGGATGCAGCATGAATCTTAATCCAGTTTGGTCTAATCATGGTTCAGGCTCCAGGCTAGATAGCAACAGAGTGTGAGTTTTAGTCCTACCTTTGACACGAAAGCTGGCTAAATGACTTTGGGCCAATCACTCTCTCAATCCAATTCACCTCAAAGGGTTGTTGTTGTGGGGAAACTAGGAGGAAGATTAAGTATTAGACATGCTTGCTGCCTTGAATTATTTATAAAAATAAGGTATGATAAAATAATCTAAAAAAAAATCCATCGTGTTGCTCCAAATTCATTTCTTGTAGTAGATTCTTATCCATTGTAAAGATGAAACACTGACAAGAATAAGATGTTTTAGCACACTTATTAAATATTGATAGGCATTCCAACATTCATGCACACTACTTGCTGTAGTCAGTGAAGCTAAAGTAAACTTGTTTTATATATTCTTCATTCTTGCCCTTATACACCTTGTGTTAACTCTTGCCCTTTGCCTTTTCTGAATTCTGTCTGTTTATTAGTATTTTTCTCCACATTTATAGTTGTATTGTTTATAACAGGGGTCTCCAAACTTGGCATCTTTAAGACTTGTGTACCAACTCCCAGAATTAGAATAGCTGGAGAATTCTGGGAGTTGAAGTCCATAAGTCTTAAAGGTGCCAAGTTTAGAGACCTCTGGTTTATAAGCTTTGTGGAGAGGTCTGATAGATCTCTATGGAGATTCTCAGTATATCCAGGAGGTGATAGTTGTCCCAAAGGTGCTTTTTCAAGAGGCAATTGGACTTTCTGGTTTTTCTTTGAAGACATTTCAGTTCTCATCCAAGAAGCTTCTTCAGCTCTGAGAGAGATGATAGGGAATGGGGGCATTCCACAAGAAAGTCCAGTTGCCTCTTAAAAAAGCACCTTTGGGGACAATAATTTGACAACATGCTTTCTTTCAATCCTCTACTTCTATTTACAGGTATAGGTAGTCCTCAACTTATGACAGTAATGGAACCTGAAATTTCCATTGTATTCATGAGAGTCGTAAATTGAAGCACCCATGTGACCAACCCAATTTTGCAACATTTTCTGTGGAGATTGTTAAAGCCCCTGTCCCACTGCACCAACAGATGCAAAGAGGATGTAAAACGTTAAAAAAAGCTTGCCATCTGTTACCGATGCATTTGTTGTACTCACTGCATATGTGTTTCATATGCTCTATCTCAACATGCCATTCCAGTTCTGTGATTTCATCGCACGCAGAAGTTTTTGAGTGGCAGAAAATTTTTGATTGATGGAACTTTTCACTCCACGTACATGTAATCCGCGGCATTTATACGGGCAACAACGTTCTATGGTCATTATCATAGCATTAAACATCTGTTCTTCGCATCTCTGGCATCCTCAACTCACATCATGCAGCTGAAAATGGAAAGAGGGAGGAAAGAAAAGGTAAAGGAACTCCAACAGCGTTAGTACACAGACATAGAAAGGATGCTAAGTGGATGCTCTCGTATAAAAGGATTAAAAAAACGTTTTGTATCTGGGATGTATTCGTATATTTCGGAATCTGCAGTATGTCTAAGAGTATGTAGAAGGACACTAGCAGACAACCGATTTTTCCCTATAAAAAGGGGGAGGAAATCACATGGATTCAATATGAGTCCAGAGCCCGTGGTGTAGAGACCTTTCACTTGTCTTTGGTCTTCAACAATCATTGTTCTCTACCAGGGATATGACACAGTCAGTTAGTGCTGCGTCTTCATACCAGAACCAAACATTGTTCAAGACTGTTTTACCTTTTTACCAAGGAGAACGAAGGAGACGTCCAAGAGTGTGTGAAGTCGGGATGGATTTGTGAGAAGAATGGAATTTCACTGTATGACAGTTGTGGTGGAGGCTGAGAAACTGAAGACTCGTGCTATCATCCCTTCATGAGGATGCACCAGTAGTTTGACGAACTTGTAGAGGTTGAAGACCAGGTTGAACAAGCTGAGTAGAACTTGTCCAACTGGCCTGGACTGGAAGGTGACTGATCTGGCCACTGGCCCTCTGGAACCACTACAAAACATGCAGTATGCGTGGGGGTGCCACACAACACATAGCAAAGTGGTCATGAGTGGTGCAGGCCACCATCGAAGGAATTGTGGGGAGGAGGCTCCGGTGCCCACAACTGAAGATGGTGGAGGACTGCAGAAGAGTGGTATCAAGGTGGGAACTTCTCCACACGTTGGAGCCATAGTGGGAAGCACGTGTCTGCAAGCTCCCAGCCAAATCAGGATCACTTATTTCAACTACGAGGTTATTCGTATCATCTCTTTGCATGGTTGTGCTGATAAGTTCAATGTACATTGTGCTTCAGGCAACGGGTCGCTTAGTAGCAGGTATACCAACTCATGACCTCAAGGATGGGACTGGAACGCAACCTCATCATGGGTTTCCAGATCAGACCCCTACAAGTGACACCGATGTGCTACTTTTCACTGGTGATGCGCTTCTCCTCAGAACCTACGCTATGAAAGCCTACACTTTCAAGATACCTCACCGTGAAGAAGGATTTCGCTACAGGCTGTCCAGGGCAGGGCGGGTGGTGGAGAACGCCTTTGGGCATCCTGGCACCGGTTTCAGGTATTCTCACACCATCGCAGCATCGCCCAGAGACCGTGAGGAACTGTGGAGCATTTAGCTGCATCCTGCACAATCTCATGCGCACAACCGTACTCAGTTGTTGCAGAACAGACTTGTGGACTGTCAACAGGCAATGGGGACTGGAGCTGGGGAAATGGAGGCAAGGCGAACTGATAGAAGACTCAGAGATTGTGCAAGGGGCAAAGAGCCTCGTGAAAGGAGAAGGCAGCGCAACCTCTGAGACACTGGTCGGCATATCCCAGCTGGAAGCAGTGGAGTGGCAAGACAGGATGGTAGATGCTTATTGGATAGCTTTTCAGCTGTTCTAACTGATGAAGATTGTGCCATGTATGTTGAGTGGTCCGACAATGAATAGGGCAGTAATAAAGGAGCTTTGTTTTAATTTTGAAATGTGCTGATAATGAATAATTTGTTCTTGATAATAAAAGTCCTTGTGTGGCAGCTGGGAGGAGTGGCATACAGTATATGCTTGCACTGGAGATTTATCTATTCACAACTATCCTTATTATCCCACAACTACCTTATCTATCCCACAAGCATGCAAAGGCTTAACCATTGTTCAGTTTCACCAACACTTTATTAAGTAAAAAAATGACCAAGTGTTGTTTAAGTAAAGATAACCTTTTATTAATAACTAGTCTTAAATAAACTGTATGACTTTATTAAAAAGCAAAATGGAAACGAAGTAAGTGTATGAGGCAGATCAAGTGAACAAGGAAAACTCATCTTGGCACTATTCCTGAGTCATCTGAGGTCATGTCATGGTCTCAGCTGTTTAAGCGGCAGGGACTGTGGAGGTGCTGTGGGTTGAGTGCTGGTTTGAAGACATTGGGGTGCTTGGCCCAAGAGAAACAGGGGATGGTGGTGTTAGGCAGCTTAGAGAGCTGACTCAGTCCGTGAGGTTGGAGGCTACATCAAAGTTTGGGATGTCAGGCCAAACTGATGACAAATTGGTCCATTGGGGGGCTTGGCTGTGGAGTGGAAGGAAGGAGGAGTGTAGTGGGCGCTGTCTGGTCTGAGCTGGGTGAGGTGTTGGTGTGTGTTTGGCTGCGATGAACTGGGCCTAGACTGGGAAGGTCTGCTTCTGCTGGTGGGAGTCCTGGTAGTACGTAGGCTTGGTAGGTGAGAGGCTGTTGAAAGCCGTGGAAGGGGCTGGGACATCGTGGGGTGGAAGAGCAGCTGGTGGTAGGGCAGCTTCAGCTGGCTTGAGGTTGTGCAGAAGTGTGTCTTTATTTTCTCTTTCATCACTTGGTACGGGCCCTTGGGCATATCCGAGGGTGTGGATCATGTAGGTGATGACAGTGGTGGGGGCTGGAGGATCCTCTTGTCAAGTTGAGAACAGCTGAGAGAGCATTTCTGTGCTGGTTTCATTGTGATCCTGATCTCAACAGGAACACTGTTGGTCTGGCCTTCCAGTCTGCTCTTGCCTGCACTGTTGGAGCTGGGGGTCGGGTGGGGGTGCGTTGGTTCTCTGGTTTGGTGCGCTTCTTCCCTCCATTTGTGACAGGGGTCTAAGTCTGGCGGCATTGGGGAGGCAGCTGTCAGGGGTCTTGGTGGGACCTCTGAAGACTCTGCTGGACAGGCTGCTGGCTCTGGCTGGAAGAGGATGGCTGTTGTGGGCTGTCTGAGGGAGAGGGGTGTAAAGGGGCTGCCCTGGTTGGTGCCTCCCTCTAGGAAGTGCACTTGGCCATGGACGTACATCTCCGGTCAGTGGAGCTTGAAACGTGCCCCAGATTTTCTTTGAAGGTGTAGCTTGCCATACAGGTGTGCATGTGCTTCACCCATCTAGGAAGTAACATCTGTAGTGTAGCCAGGTCTTGCTTGTTCTCAAGTGCTGTTTCTTCTTGGTGTCGTGATAGAGTCTGTGGCATTTCTCCAAGGTCTTTTCTCCTCAGCTATTCCAGCACCTCTACTCATGGTCCTTGGAACAGTGTCTTGTTTCCTCTCTCCTTCTCCTTCTTTGCCTTTCCTCTTTCTGGCAGTGGCTTCAGCAGGGCGTTAGGGGGCTTGAGCATGCAGGGCTTCAGCAGCAGGGCTTTGAGGGGCCTTGGGGCTGGTCCACAAGCAGCAGTAGCAGCAGCAGCAGTAGAGTAGCAGCAGCACCAGCAGCGTAGCAGCAGCAGCACAGCAGTAGCAGAGCACCAGAAGCACCAGCAGACCAGCGCCCAGGCTTCAGAGGTCTTCTTCCTGAGTGACGAACCATGGTGTTATTCGAAGATGTATGTGGCAGAACGTCTTTGTCTGATGCTGACTGTGTGCGAGTGCAAATCCTTTTAATATCTGCCGGAGGCTGATGCAATTCATACTCCGCATGCGCAGTGACGCTTTGCATCGAGTGTAGGGGGCTCCATTCAAAATCAGGAAAGAAATATTTAGACTCCTTAAATTAAGAGAAAATATATTTTACTGAAATGATGGTAGCACAAAATTCTGAATCTGAGAATTAGGCGTGCAAAATTCACTATACAAAGTGATGGAAGTGTGTTCAATGTGCCCATCAGTTCAGATGAACACTTCAATTAGAAGTTGTGGAATATGATCATGTGGGCATATTCAGGTGATGAAATGAAGGCTCTGTCCATTGACTTTGGCATACTTTTGATAGGGTTGCAGGTGTGCAGAGAAAAGGAAGCTAAGTCGAGAAATAGAATCCTAGTCTATTGTATGCTCCCCCATTTAGCACAACAGAGAATGTAAACTCAGCTCACTTCCCAGACTTATCTATCTCTCCCCCGTTTCTTATGAATCCGAAAAGATGCAAAGCGGATAGTAGAAGATCTTGAAAGCTGACTTCGGCCTCCTAGAAAAGGAAAACCTTCAGTCCTAGAAGAGAGAGTGGGAGAAATATAAAGACAATTTTATCATTAAACAATTTCAAAACAATACACTCCTAGGGTTTTATCGATACTTGGAATGAAATGCTTGATCAACTTAGGGGCTTTAACATCGGTTTTCGTTAACCCATTCGACTTGCTGAAGAAGGGAATGTTTCCAGCTACGATACTGAGCTTGACCCTCCATTTTGCGAGAGTCTAGAATTCTTTTAACTTCAAAATAATTGTTCACCTTCATCAGTATTGGTATGGGAGGGTAGCCTGGGTGGGTCTTAAATCAGAAGTATGTTCAGGTTTTAGCAAAATAACATGGACACGGATTGATATTCGTCAAAAGAGTATTTTGGGTAAAGTTCAGCTGGACTGTTTCCAAGGGTTGATAATCGTTAATTCGTGAAAGGACAACATATTTAGGACCAGCTTCTTTGACTTTTGAAGTGATTGCAGGTATCTGGTGGACAGGAAAAGCTTTGTCGCCCACTTTACTATAATTTCTGTGGGAAGTCTTTTTTGTCTGCAAACTTCTTATGACTTTGATGGGCCTCATCTAATGCTTTGTGGTGTCCTGGCCGTTACGTTTGGAGTTGAGTTTCCATTTCATGCTGACAAATGGATGTTAGACTTTTATGAGGAAGGTTCAGGTATGGATACAAGTCTTGTCCGAATGCTACTTTAAATGGGTAAATCAGTACTATTATGTACGGAGTTGTTTATATGCCACTTCAGCAAATGGTAGTAGTGGACAGTTATCTTGTTGATAATTTATGTCTTAAATATGTTCTAACACTGTGGTTGTTCTCTCACAGGCCATTGGTTTGAGGGTGGGTGAGGGGAGCTTAAGCACTGGGCGAGCTATCAGCTTCAGGAACTCTTTCCCAAAATTTGAGGTAAATTGGGCCTCTGTAGAGATTATGCATTTCAGAACACCGATGTAACTAATAGATATGTAATCACAGTTTAGTCCAGTTGTCTTAGCAGAATGGAGAAATTGGAACAAGGTATGCAATTGTACTTTGTTTGGAAAACAATCGGTTTACTACCCAATAACATGTTTTCACTGCTTTCGGGCAATTCTAACTTTAAAAGTCCAAAGAGATTTCCTTCAGGGGGCGTTGGTTCTAGCTACATTTTGTAACACACCCTACTGGTTACAGGAGGCTTCTTTTGCGAAGCAGCAATTGGACAGCTAGCTACATAAAGCTTCAAATGTCTTCTTTAGAAGAGGCCACGAATTGCTGCTTAACCAGGTGTAAGGTTTTCACAAAACCAAAGTGACCAGCTGCTTTAGAATCATGAGTTGTTGTATCATTTGGCTTCTAGCACTGTGGACATACACTTGGTCCATCCAAGCCAAACCATCTCTAATGGTAATAGTTATTTTGATGAGCAGGAACCAATCATCCGTTTTAAAGCTTCTTTTGTTGTTCGCTTTAGGTCATTTTGACAATCCTTTTTGTTTCTTCTTTTGGGGCTCTGGTGATTCACTGGGCGAACTAGATGTTTGGTTGAGACAATGGACTTATACCTCTGGGTGCATACTATTATATTGGGGTAGTCTAGAGAGAGCATCGCCATGAAGTTCTTCCTCCTGGAATGGTACTTACGTGAAGAATTGACTGCTTGAATACTGGGTTTCCAGGTGAATGTTGGTTTTGGGGACGCTTCGAGGCATTTTTAAGGCTTCCATATTTTTATGATCAGTCATATCGTCAAATGGATGTTTTTGCTCCTTCGGAAATGTCTCCAGGTCAGTAAGGCCAAAAAACTGCAAAAGATTATTTTTCCAGATGGCAATCTTATCTCAGTTTTTCAGACAGCTTTACAGGGAGGTATACGACAGGCTTGTAAGGTCCCTTTTCATTGATTTGAAAGTAACACCACTCCAAACAGCCAATATTGCATTGGCTTGATCAGAAAGGAGCTTCCATATCTGGTCTTTAGCACTGGTTCTGCAGAACAGTCATTTTAAGCTTTTTAGAAGCTGCTTGCCTCATGGACATCAACGGCTTGTCTGGGCCTGTGGCTTTACTCCTTTTTTTTTAAGAGTTTTGTGATGGGCAATTTGCTATCTTAGCAAATGTAGGATAAATTTGCGTAAAAATTTGCAAATCGCAAGAAAGCTTCTGAAGTTGTTTTCTGGTCCTGGTGGAGCCATCCATAAGACCACTTTCTCTGGATCCATTTTATGCTTCAGATGAAATCGATATTCAAACGTCAATTTTCTCTTGATGGAATTTCAACTTTGACAGTTTGCATACAACTTAGCGGGCACACGTTTCTGTAGAAGACCGACCAGTCTCACATGTTCATCCCGAGTTTCCATGTAGATAAGGTGTCATCAAGATAAACAGAACCCCTGTTATAAATGTTCATGTAACTTGATTGATCATCCTGCACGAATACAGCTGGGGGCCCTTGTAGGCAAAAGGAAGAAAGTTGAATTGGAAGACCACCGGGCAGTTAAAAGCGGTCTTCCATTCCCCTTCCTACTTTGGTGCAGCTTGGAGTTGTTCAAAGGTTCATAAGGAGTCTCCTTGGCTTGCATTCAGTGAAGAGTTCTCTCTTTTTCTTCTTTGCATGTACTCTTTTTCCACCGGTGGGGTAGTTGTGATCCGGGGGTGTCTCCAGATCTTTCGCCAACCCACGACCATGGGCTTCATAGTGGATCCTCTTCCGACTGAGCTTGCTAAGCGATTGGGCTTCCTGTACCAAGAAAGAATCTTGCCCTCCAACGCTTCCAGGTTTCTGTACTATTTGAAGATGAATGAATGTCAGGCCCCATGGAGAAGTTTGGGTGTTTTCTTTGGGTAGGCTGGTAGAGGAGATTTCGAATAATGTAAGCGGAGCTCATTAAGAATCCAGGAAATAAATATTTGCTCTTTAAATTGGAAAGATATCTTTTATGAAGGTGAAGTGGTAGAACAAAGAATTCTGAATCTGAGGAAATTAGGTGCGCAAGTTCCATATACCAAGTAATGGAAGTGTTTCCCACCCCAATAGTTCAGATGAAACTTCCATTAGAAGTTGTGAATATGATCATGTGGGCATTTTAGGTGATGATGAGGCTCTGTCATTGACGCTTGACTACTTTGATAACGGGTTGCAGTTGTGCAGAGAAAAGAAAGCTAAGCGAGAAATAGAAACCTAACTCTATTGTATGCTCCCCTCCCATTTACACAACAGAAGAATGTAGAAAAATAATCATCAGTGTCATTTTCTGAAATATTTTTTTCAATGTGCAGTTTATTTGCACTTCTGGGATTTTCCAGGTGGTCTCCCATCCCAGTAATTTTTCCAAATCAGCTAGAGATTGCCACCTGCCAAAGACAGGTAAAATCCTTAGGGTTTTTGGTTGTTTTTTTTGTAAAACTGATTACCAAATAATGATTGTGAGTATAAGTTAATAAAATCTATATTCTGGCCAAATGTGAACTTCATGAAGCTTATAAAGTAACTAAAAGTTGTTATTATGTGTGCTAGTTTTCATCAATCTGAGCTACAAGTGTATACATGTACACACACACACACAGACACACAGGGTATATAATCTTTGTTACACTCTTAATATGAGAGTCTTATTGGAATCTCATAATTCAGATTCCTTAATGCAGCATTTTCTCCATCTAGCTGCTCTTTTGTATAACTTGAAGTAAACTAGTTGCTTGATGGTCATACATAATGTAAAGCCAAACTTATTTTTCCAGATGTTTCTTAGTATCTTTTATTATTTTATGTATTTTATTAACACATTTTCATGCCGTGTTTCTTGTTTATTTATTAGCCATATTAATTAACCAGTCTCTTTCCACTGAAGGCTATTTCTGAGACATGACATATTTCTTTAGAGACCTTCCATGTTTATCCTGCAGGTTTCCATAAGAATGTAATCTCTGTCCCTTTTGGGGTGTGCCATTGTAACAAACAAGTCTTGACTTTTGCTGTTTAAGGTACATTCTGTGTATGGACCAAATACATATTAAAGTACAGTATATACAATTTTTCCAAAAAAAAATAATAAACCTGTTGTTTTCTATTTAAAGTGAATGTGAGCAAATGGCATTTTAAAGCCAAAAACGTTTAGAAAGAAACAGAAGAAGCAAAATAGCTTTGTGAGATAAATAGGCCTACATTACATTTATACTTGCAGAGTCAACAACATGGAAGCATTAACAAACCAATCAAAAAAAGTAAAACCTGCAATCCCTCATGAAAATGTTTGGGGATTTCCTCTTATATATATGGCAAACTCATGTATAATCATTTGGCAATGGCAGGGTGGGGGAGTCAGCCCTGATTTGACCACTGTATTCCCAAGTGCAAGGGGCATATTTCTGGGTACACTTATTTGCATACTTAGCTCCCACCCAAGTGTACCAAGGCACGTTAGTTTAGCTGAATATTTGACTTATCCCTGGTTACATCTACCAATTCTAGAATTCCAGCAGAAAAGCATGTTACTGGTCCCTTTTATGAAGGAATGTCTTCTGATTGGAGCCAGGAGGAGAACCTTTTCTGCAGTGGCACTGGCCTTCTGGAATGTCATGTTTTATAATTTTAGTTAATTTTAATTGTGGTTTTTTTGCTTTGGTTGTTTATTTGTATTTATTATTATTTTTGTTTTAACTGAGTCAAAAGCCACCCAGAGTCAAAATTTAAACAAAACAACAATACAGGTAGCCATTAACTTATTTGGAGTTAACAATGGCACTGGAAAAAAAAAGGTTTATGACAGGTCCTCGCATTTACGTTGGTTGCAGCATTCTCACTGTCACATGTTCAAAATTTGGAGGCTTGGCAACAGCACATAGTAATGATGGTTGCAGCAACCTGAGGTCATGTGAACAACATTTATGATCTTCCCAGACAGCATCTGACAATCAAAGTCAAAGAGGGCAGTGAGGTTCCCTTAATGACCATGTGATTTGCTTAATAATGTGGCAAAAAAGAAAAAAAAATTCATAAAATTGGGCATAACTCATTTAACAACTACCCTGCGTTCTAGTCCCATTCGTACTTATAAGTTGAGGACTACTTTATATGGGCAGCAGGGGTGTTATTGTCACATATATAATCGTTGAGGATGTGGATGAAGGTCTCATTCTGTGCCAAAAAGTTGCAACTGGCTTCAACTTATTACCCTCTGGTTCTGAAAACTACATAACTCTCAGAGTCCAAAGCTTTCTTTTACCACTGAACCATTCTAATTGTGGTAGAAATGTGATTTGCAGCAATGCTATGCTTTAACTTCCAGAAGTATTTACTTCCTAGGACTTCCCTTGCTTCTATTATAGAACTGCATGACTGCAGCTACTTACCTTTATTTATTTGTTCAATTTCTATAGCTGCCCATTTCAGCAAATAACTGGGAAGCTTACAATTTAGAATATAAATTACAATTAAAATTTTAAAAAGTATTTTGAAACAATAAAAACTAAACCAATTAAAAAAACATCCAATTCAAAATAAACAAGAGCAAGATATTTGGACTGTTAGCAATATACTTTATCCAGGAAAGGGGGCATTCAGCGCTCCAGACTTGAAAACATAGCCAGGCTTTTAAGGCCTTAAGGCTAGGTCCCACTGGCTGACAGACACAAAACGTATGCATAAGGGACACAGTGGACGAGCAAAATTTCAGGGGTGGCTCCATCCGTTGTCATCTGCTCCAAAAAGTGGTGAAAATTTGCAAAAACAGAACGGAAAAGAACGAAAGAGTGGTAACGTGGACGGTTGCGGTAGTATGTACGGGGATGTTTAAGCAGATTGTGTCATAGAAGCCTAGCAAGATGACATGCGGAAAGGAAAGCGGATGACACCTCCGAAGGGCTTCCGGGGGAGAGATTGCGAAGCGCGCATAGCGGAAGGGGCAGATGTTATACGCGGATGACGAGGATAGCATCACCGACAGCCTAAAGGAAACAAAGCGGATGCTGCACGGATGTATATCGGATGCAAAGTTCTTCACTGCACATGGGAAGGTAATGAATAACGTTCGGCTCCGTGAATATAAAAGGAGGCAGCACACATACAGTAGGCAACAGGGGTGTTAAATAGGAAAACCCGTTGTCGCACATACATCTAGCAGGAACACCATGGTTGTCGTAGGTCAGCTGCAAGAAAGGAGCAGAACCACATCCCACCCCTGGACTACCTAATCCGCTGCTGCTGCTGTGCTACTGCTGCTGTGCTGTGGTGGGACCTAGCCCGCTAAGGCCCTCAAAGCCCTGCGCTCAGGCCCGGCTGAAGGCCCTGCTGCTCAAGCCCCTGAAGGCCTGTGCCTCAGGCCCTGAAGGGCCCTGCGTGAAGCCCCTGTCAGAGGGAGGAAAGAGGCAAGGGAAGGAGAAGGAGAAGAGGAAACTGTACACCATTTTCCGAGGAAGCATGAGGAATGAGGTGCTGGAATGGCTGAGGGGGAATGAGTACCTGTGGAGAAAAGGGCCGCAGACTGTATCGAGACACCAAGAAGAAGCAGGCAGCTTGGAGAGACAAGGCAAGAGAACCTGGGGTATACTGCAAAGTACTCCTAGGATGGTTTTGGAAGCACATGCACACCTGGTATGGCAAGCTACAAACACTCAAAAGAAATCGGGCAGGCTCTGGTCAAGCTCCACTGAACCGGGTAGAATGTACAGTCATGGCCAAGTGCAGTTTCCTGGAGGGTGAGTATCCGCCCTGAGGATTCAGCCCCTTTGACAAACCCCTCCCCTCAGACAGCCCACCAGACAGCCGTCCTTCTTTCCAGCCAGGAGCCAGCTACCCGCTGTCCAGGCAGGTGGTCTTCAGCAGGGCCCCACGGCAGAGATCCCCCGACAGCTGTCCACTCCCCATGCCAGCAGACTTGCAGGATTCTGTGGGGGATGACACCCTGCTGCTCACAAACTGGAGAAGAAGAAAGCATATAGCCACCAGCAGGCCACCACCCCCAAAGCTCCACAGGATGGCAGGCAGAGCAGGACTGGAGGGCCAGAACTACAGTGTGCTGTTGGAGATCAGGAACCAATGAAGACCAGCACATACCTTCGCTCTCTCAGCTAGTCCACTTGGACAGAGCATCTTCAGGCCAGAACACCTCAGCACCTACATGAGCCAAGTAAAGCCAAGTCCCCCTGAGGGACCTGCCCGAGGCCTAAGTACCAGTGATGAAGAGGAAGATTACAGCACTTTCTGCACAACCCTCAAGGCCCAGCTGAAGCTGGCTCTACCCAGTCCTGGGTCTGGCCTCCTCCACCCCAGGCATGCACAGGCCTTTCCACAACTTTCCAACAGCCCCTCATCCTACCAAGGCGGATTATGACTACCAGGACTTCCCACAGCAAAACAGACCTTCCCAGTCCAGGCCCAGGTTCATTCGCACACCACGACTCCCAGTCCTCACCCAGCTGCAGACCAGGGACAGCCCACCTACACTCCTCCTTCCTCCAGCCCCACAGCCAAAGCCCGTCAAACAGACAATCTGTCATTCAGTATTGGGCCTGACATCTCAAGTCCTTGATGAGGGGCCTCTCAACCTCACAGGGACTGGTCAGCTCCTCTGAGAAAAGCTGCCTGAACACACCATCCCCTGGTTGTACTCTCGGGCCAAGCACCCCAATGGTGCCTCAAACCAGCACTCAAGCCACAGCCAACCCTCCACAGTCCCTGGCCGCTTAACCAGCTTGAGACCATGACATCGACTCAGAGTGGACTCAGAATAGTGGCCAGAGACTGAGTTGTTTACTGTTAAGTTTCATTCTTTGCTCAATCAGAACACTTTACTTGGTTCATTTTGCTTTTTAATAAGTCATAAAGTTTACCTACAAGAAAGTTAATAAAGTTATCTTTTGCTTTAAGACACTTGGTTTCATTTTTTTAAAATTAATAAAGTGTGTGAAAACTTTGAAAAAATGGTTAAGCCTTTGCCATGGCTTGTGGGATTAGATAAGGATATTTGTGGATAGATTAAACCTCCAGTGCCAGCATAGTGGGCTGTATAGGTCCACCATCCCGAGCGATCCAGATGATATTTCTCCCCCTTTTTATAGAAATATTGGTTGTCGCTAGGTGCTCCTTCTAACATACTCTAGATATACTGCAGGACATCTAAATATTACGAATACATTCCCAAGATACAAAATGTTTGTCCGTTTTTAATCCTTTATATACGAGATGCCATTCCGCTTACATTCCTTTCTATTTCTGTGGCTCTAAGCGCGTAGACGTTCCATGTAACCTTTCGTTTCCTCCTCTTTCCGTTTTCAGCTGAAAGCGTGATGTGAGATTGAGGGGATGGCCAGAGGATGCAAGAGAGATACAGCGGAATGTTTACGCGGATGATAACGGACATAGAACGGATGATTAACGGGGACATTTGTTGCCTCATATAGTCGTGGATCGTACAATCTTACGTGGCGTGAAAGTTCATCCCGGCTCACAAAGTTTTGTGAGCTTTCAAAACGTCTTGCGTGGGATTTGACAATCTCAGTGGACGGCATCATGCTCGAGTGATAGAGGCGTAGATGAAACACGTATGCAATGAGTACACAACGGATGCATAGCGTTTTCCAATGGATGACAAGCTTTTTTTAATGATTTACATCCTCTTTGCATCCGTAAGTGCAGTGGGACCGGGGCTTTAGGAGACGTTGACAGGGTTGGGGACATTTGAAGGGAGGATGTCTCACAGGGGCCATTGTAGTAAAGT
The DNA here is from genome assembly GCA_004320025.1 of Laticauda laticaudata. Classification (NCBI taxonomy): domain Eukaryota; kingdom Metazoa; phylum Chordata; class Lepidosauria; order Squamata; family Elapidae; genus Laticauda; species Laticauda laticaudata. The sequence continues at coordinate 4,067 of BHFT01036232.1, read as the reverse complement.
TTGTCTTCTAGTCCCTGACAGCTGACATTCTTTGGCTGATGGGAGCTGCAGCATGCCCATTTTGTTTGACCTAGTTGGATGCATAGAGACTTTCTTTAGAAAAATGATTCTTCAAATACCTGGTTCCAAGCCATTTAGGGCTTTTATAGATAATAACCTATACCTTGAACTTTACTCAGAACACTCGTGTAACCATGCTGCACTTTCTTTGTAGTTCAGACTCTGAAAATTCAGGATTGCAAACAAACAGAAAATAAAATTCTGAATTTGAATATTAATTTTAAATCATTTTTATTTTGATAGGAATATTCCATTGGTTTTAAGTTTGTGGCCTGACTAAATGAAATAAACAATAGAAAATCAGGATGGGAGACTGAGAAAATCTGATGGAGAGCTGGAACAAAATGGAAACTAATCCTATCCATTTCTTCTCCAAATGGCTTCATGGAAAATATTTCAGCAAGAACGGAAGGGAGGGGGAAGTCAAGAATATATAATATGCAGTCAGTGTAAAGAAAAGGTTTTCCCTTGATATACATTTTGCTGTAAAATCCTGACTTCTGTCTGGAAATTCAATTTTATTATGTAATATGCTTTGGAAAAAAAAAAACCCTGTAGCAATGAAGCCAAAAGGCAAGTGCTATTGGAAATGGAATTCTCATTACTGCAAAACCAAAGCTATAGATTAACCAAAGAAATATAGGCTGCAATATTTAAATGTTTATTGTATATGTTGGGCTTTTCTAGTTATTTACTGCACCTAGACCCTTTCTTTTTGTGCTATTGTGTTCCCTACCACTGACTGAGAGTAACTCTTTAGGAAGTGGATGGATAGGTGTCATGCTGGTTGCCCTAAAAAACAAAAGCAAAATGCATTGGTTAAAAAGACAGAGCTGTGCATAAAATGTGGCTCATGTTTCTGTATAGGAAAAAATTGTATAATGATTGTATGATATTGTATTTTACAATATTTAGTTTATTGATGGGGCAGATTGTTGCACATGGAAGTTCTAAGTGGGGGTTAATTTGTGAGCACACAAATAAATATGACTTAGAAAATGGACACAACAAGAAGTAGGATTTTAAAAGAATTCACTTCAACTAATCAGGTAGTGTCTATAGGTAGTTCTTAATTTATGACCATAATTGAGCCCAAAATTTCTGTTACTAAGCAAGGCAATTGTTAAGTGGGGTTTGACCCATTTTATAACTCTTTCTTGCCACAGTTGTTAAGTGAATCACTACAGTTATTAAGTTAATATCACAAATGTTAGGTAAATCTGGCTTCCTCATTGACTTTGCTTGTCAAAAGGTCATATAAAAGATGATCGCATGACCCTGGGGCATTGCAACCATCATAAATATGAGCCAATTGTCAAGCATCCAAATTTTGATCACATGACCAAGGAATTCTGCAATGGTTGTAAATGTGAAAAATGGTCATTTTTTAGGGCTGTTTAACTTCAAACAGTCACTAAACTAAACTAATTGCTGTAAGTCGAGGTCTACTTGTAATAGTATTTGTCTTATTTGTCTTCAGTCTTCAAAACTGATGAAGCTTCTTGGATGAGAAGCAAAATGTTTTTCAATGAAAAAAAATCAAGAAAGTCCAGTTGCCTTTTGGAAAAGCATCTTTGGGATAATCTGGTACATGAAGTTTTCCGGTGTCAGTCGCAAACAACCAGAATAGCTCCAAAAAATGCTCAAAAAGTTTTCTTTATTGATGAACACAACAAATGTGCAGGAATCTCCCCAGCTTGTCTGCTTTCCTTTAGGGAAAAAGCAGATATAGACCTAATGCCTTGACTTCAAATATTTCCTCTCCCTCACAGACTCCTAAGCTGGAATATCCTTTTACTCCCCTTATCAGGGTCTTGTTCCATTCAATAGGTGGTTCTGCCACATCAGTGATGATTCCATAAAATAACAGGAATTACGTTACAAAAACATTACTGTTTCTTAAGGTTTTAATGAATGATTAACATTGACATTTGTCAACATAGAAGTGCTTTAATCTTAATAACTGACATATCTTAACAAGTCCTGACACAGTGGTCTGAATTACTCTGCACTTGAGAGAATAAAAAAAATAGTTACGGATTATATGCCATCAGAACTGTTCTTCTATTCTTTACACAGAATATAAAGGAACACAAAAGCTATAAAAATATAAGACTGATCATTCTCTCAAACATGGAAGAACACTTGCTAAGTTGTATACCAAGTATATGAAGAACTTGGCACTACACACACAAACATACGTACGATTTATTAACACTGTTTTCTTACTAGGAACTTATTTGGACAACTATTTTAGAATGGTGTACCATGCTAGTCATTGGTTTCTAAACAATTGTTTTATAATTGTTTTTAAAAAACACATATAGGATTTGATCAACTACGCAAGGGGAAAATCCTTGGAAAGCAGTGGCCTGCTGAAATATTTCCACAAAGCAAAACCATTATTTTGGGGGCCTAATCTGGAAACTTCCTGCCTAAATCCATGTCACCTCACTCTAAGTGCTTAGATTATTTTAGTTTTTGGACCGAAAGATCTTACAGTGTTCTCTGTATTTATTATCTTTGGATGGTCAACTATATTATTTCAATGGTATCCCAGTGTAGTAATCTAGCTCTGTGATATTTAGAAGTTTTTTTGCTCATTTTGCTGAGAATAGCCCTGGATTAAATATTAGCTGGACATTGTCACTGGTTGATAATGAATATAAATTCATGAGCACTTTCTGCCTCATTACTCTTTACAATTTTGGATATGGATTTGTAATGTAGCCAACATCTTTGACCCATGACATGGAGCAGTGGGGTGCCACAAGGCACTGTTTTAGGCCCAGTACTCTCCAATATCTTCATTAACGACTTAGATGAGGAAATAGAAGGGGAATTTACCAAATTTGCAGATGATACTAAGCTGGCAGGAATAGCTAACACACTTTAGCAAGGAGATAGGCTCAAGATCCAGGATGGATCTTGCAGACGAAACACTGGGCTGTATCTAACAACATGAAATTCATAGTAGATTAAAAGTGAAGTCCTATATTTAGGCAAAGAAAAACCAAAAAGTACACATATGACTGGGTGAAACCAGGCTCAATAGCAGTAAACTGTGAGAGGCGATCTTGGAGTTCTTAGTGGACAACGCAGCTAAATAGGAGCCAGCAGTGTGGGAGCAGCCGTCCAAAAAGCTAATGCAATCCTAAAATGTATTAACAGAGGGATACAGTCAAGATCAAAGGGAAGTAAATACCACTGTATAAAGCCTTAGTACAAGACCACACGAGAGGTAACTGCTCTCAGTTTTTGTTCAGCACATTATACAAAAATATGTTGAGACTCTAGAAAAAAGTACACGAGAAGTGCAACCAGGATGATTAGGGGAAACGAGGCTAAAACATACCAAAACAATTGCAGGAACTGGACTTGGCTAGTCTCATAAGGAAGAAGGATCAGGGGAAAGCATGATAGTAGTCTTCCAATATTTGAGGGGCTGGCCATTAAGGGAGGAAGGGTCAAGCCTTATTTTCTAGAAGCTCTGTAGGCCAGACAAGGAATAATGGATGGAAAACTGAACAAAGAGAGATTTAACCTGGAAATAAGGAGATCAACTTTCTGACAGTGAGAACAATCAAACCAATGGAAACAGCTTTTGTCCTCAGAAGTTGTGGGAGCGCCATCACTTGAGACTTTAAAGAAGAGATTGGACTGCCATCTGTCAGAAATGGGGGAGGGTCTCCCACTTGGGCAGGGGGTTGGACTAGATGACCTACAAGATCCCTTCCAACTCTGATTATCTCTTATCTGTTATCTGTTATGAGATATACTTTGTATCCAATTCAGAAAATATTGTGGGTGTTAAGCTACAATACAGTTTAGGATGAGTTCCATGCCGTATTTTTCTTGCTCCTCATGTCATACTTCAGTTTGCGCCTAATATTATAGCTCAAACAACTGTCGGGAATTGAGGGCACTTCACAGTTGTTCTATATGTAAATGGTTGACTCCTAGACTACACTTCTGATTGGCCCAGTAAAGTAAGAAGTGGATTGGTT
>BHFT01036229.1:0-11933 GCA_004320025.1 Laticauda laticaudata | reverse complement strand
GATGGAACATTTTGCTTGTCCGTTGTGTCCGTTTTGCATCCGTTGGGCAGTGTGACAGGGCCTTTAGATTTATTGAGACTTTATTGACTTCAGGTTAAAGAAAAAGCTCATAAAAATTATATAGCATCATTTAGGCCTTTGGCTAACCACATAAGACTTACTGGATTTGTTCCCTGAGGAGCTATGCTTGGCCCCCAACTCCCCAGAACACGTAAAAGCTTTCTCCAAGCTTTTAATTGGTAATCATTCTAATGACAGGACTTAATTTTGATTTTATTGTAATTATCTTTTCCATGATTGTATTTTTTTTCATTACTGAAGCCTGTTTTGAATGTTGGAATCAACAGAAAAGTGGAGCATGTGTTCAGTAGTACAAAAATAAAATTGTGCTCTTATTTGTCTAAAATTTTACTGAAGACATTTGGAATATAGACATGTCTAGAATTTGACCATGTGCCTTCTTTCTTGGCTTTTTCTTGCTTTGCTTTTTTCTGCTTTGCTGTTTTAACTCTGAAAGGCAGTAAGAATGTATAATCTTTCAGGATCATTTTATAATGGATGAGGGGTTTTTTTTCTCCTTCTCTTGTTTAGTAATGTCCATACTGTCTTCCAAGCAACATTTAGAAATTCAACACTTGAAGGAGGAGAAGCTAGAATTGCTAAGCAACAGTATGTAGCTTCATCTACTGAAAAGAGACACCCACTTTCTCAGGGGAAATCTTTCTATATATGTAGCAAAGAACTGACATGCAAATAAATTCCAGCTCCCTGAAATTTGCTGAAAATCTTTTTGCTTTTATTCCATCACTTCTGCTTTCTTTCACTTTCACTCTCTCACTTTCCCCTTTGTCACCAGCATCAAGCTCCCAGTCTGGACTCTCTGGCTGTTGGCAAATTGTTTTTTGATGGCTGACTCAGTATCACTGAACTCAATTTGCCTTTCAAAAGCAGCTAATAGTTGCATTAAAAAATCCATTTTCACTTGTGATTGAATTTGACTGAGGCTCAATCAATAAACTGTATGGAGCAAACGTTACCAGGGTAACTGTGTAAGTGAACATGGTTGGTTTAATCTCTTTGTGGTTCTGCTGAAATTGGTGACTGCTATCAAAGCTACACTAGAATTCAAGCAGGTTGTTATCAAGGCATGTAAATCATGAATCCATGGTATAACTAATCCTAACTGTGGAAAGGAAATGGGAGAGGGCAGCCAGTGTAGTTTGTGGTCAACAATACTGCTTTTTATGTGTAATTTACTGAACAACACTTCTTGTATCAAACAGCTTAATTCCTTTTTGTATAGTCTAAAGTAAACTGTCTCCCCAAGACAAAAACTTTTTAGTAGAACTAAAAGCTACATAAGATATTTTAATGGTTGACTCTCACACAGAATGTGTGTATATCCTATACAAATTATCGGTCATTGTGTGTCTGTATAGATGAGATTAAATTACACATATCTACTCTCTCAACATTTATAATCTGCCCCAATCCTAACTAACTCTTAAGAGGATATGATCAAATCAAGTGCAAAAGACAAAAACAAATTAAAAACTCAGTGTAAACAATTAAAGTATATGGTTAAAAGGCAGTATTGATTATATCCCATGAGATCATGTCTGTTCTTAGCAACCACACAGATTTTCTTCAGTTTGGTCTACCCCTTTGTGTGCTCCAATAGTCACCATTGTAATTGAGCCTATTCACCTTGCCATAGATCATCCTGTTCTCTTTCCTAGCATTATAGACTTCAATAGATAGTTAGGTCTAGTAGGATAATTGGAACCTGACCATTTGTACCTTGAGTGAGAGCTCTGGGTTGATTTGTTCAATGATCCATGTGTTAGTTTTCTTGGCTTACTGTGATTTTCCCTAACAACAATGTTCAAAAATACGTTCAAAGCCTCTGGCCCTTCCTGAAATCTGTGAAAATCTTACTTTTTCTCCAGGCAAAGCCAGAAGATTGGTCGAACCCAATATGAGAGCTGTTATATTGGATATTTACTATGATGTCTCAATTTAATATACAATGGATGTTTTGTTTTTGTTTTAATTTCAAACTGCATTTGACTATAAAATTTATCAAGCTCCTTTTTCTTTGCATCAGTGGTTGGAGCGTAAGTTTGGATAATTGTCATATTAAAGGATTGTCTGTACAATCCATTAATATTATGCAGTCATTAATTGCATTGTAGTCAAGTGCTGTTATTACTATTTTCCTAGCTATGAAAGCAACATGGATATTTGTTTTTCCTATCCTAACAATAAACAGTATGATCTCCTGACTGAAAGTGTCTAACTCCATTGCATTTCATTTCACTACACATATCAGTGCATTTTATCTTTCACTGTGTTGAGCTTTTCCATATTAATGTATCATATGTTGCTTATTCCCACTGTAATTTTGATTCTATAACTTTGACTTTTCTATTTTGCATGGCAACATTAACAACTAGCCACACCAAAAACACCATTATTATTCCCCAAAATCCTCAGATCTAGTAAGTTGAGAGCCATCTAACATATAAGGTTCATCATCTAGCACAATGACATTGTCCATTTTGCATTTTAAAAAAATGAAATGTAGAAGTTATATACCATTATATGCTGCCTTTGCCATTGTCACTAATGTGATAATCTGCCTCTATTATCTTCCTATGGTGATATGGGTGCCTGCTTGCTTTATCTTGGTAGTTAGAATGACTTTCAAGCTTTAGGTAACTCTTGGGATTCTAGGCTTCACCCCTGATATTTTTTGCTCATCCCTCCTAGAACCCCCCCACTTTCCTCCACCCATCCCCATGATGAGGACAGCACAGCAAGATTGTGGATTAAGCATCACAGGCAACTTTAAAACTAAATTTATCTAAATTAATCATATATCCCCACTTCCTTACTCCATTCTTCTGATTCTCACTAACTTGAAAACAATATAAAATATGAAAACGATAATTATTCCTGTTTCATCTACTTTTTAAAGATCTGTTATCTTTTCCTGATGTTGCTTTAGGTCAGATAAGAATCTAATCCCATTTGTTGGGTCCTGAGAAATAGGACAAATGACATTACTTGTTCAGCATTTAATCATAGTTCACTTTGGGAGAATTGTTACACTGCAGTAAGTGTGTTCAGGTTACTGGAGTCTTAAAGTATATCATTTTTTCCCTATGCCTTTGAATTTGGGATGTATAATTTAGTATCCTGGAGGCTACCCCAAACCAGCTTGAGACCAGGTCCTGCCTGTGAGCAAACACATTCTACATCTCTGCTTTTAAACTTACTTTCAGTAACTACTTGTGTTTTTCATCAAATAAGGAGACTCAACATGTGTGGGTGAGATGGAGTAGGGAGAGGAGATTGTATACATATCTTCAGTTCTCTTAACTTGTATAAAATGTTCTGTTTATCAGAGCAAGAGAAACTATTCTCATTAATCTCACAAACCATTTCTGCCATCTCCAGGGTTCTGTCTGCTGGAGAGCTGAGTAGGAGGAAGGGGAAAATGTTGCCTTTCATCTACCCAAGAAGAAACAAAAGTTGTGACAATTGTGCCTGAGAAATCTGTAGTACTTGTGAGGCAGCCTGGGGGTCATGGCTTTGTTTCTTGACAGGTCTGGGTCTCCTCAACACTGTAATTTTCAATGTCAACTTCCACTAAAATGCAAGTACTGAAAGAAATTCACAGTATAGCTGGTAAAATGCAGCAAAGTACCTCCCTGCAACTTCCCCTGTGAGCAGATATCTGCTGGAGGCAATCTATACAGTTCCCACCCAACTGTATTTGGCCAAGTGGACATCAACACATAGTGCTGCTGAACAATCTAAATGCTTCTGTAGAAAAGATGTCAGACTTGGTAAAAGGATTTCTGGATTTGGAATTAAGAACAAATGCCTTGGGAAAGTCTCATAATCTAAATGTGGAGATATTGCTAAAAATATCTACAGAATAAGAAAAACTATCCTAAGAACAGTCAGTTTGGGATGTTCTGATGCTGATACGTATGAGGTTAGGCAAGAGGCTAAGGAATCAGATTGAGTCTCATATCGTTCAGTATCTTTACTACCTGTCAGTTGCTGAATCTATATTGAATGCTTTGTGTTCCCTGTTATCTCCCACCAGGGCTCATAACTCTCAACACATTTGCTGGCTACCTATCTATATTATCAAATTAGCCTTTTAAACCACAAATGACTTCTGGCACAAATGTGATACCAGAGGATGTGTTTCTCAGTCCATTGTAATCCTAAATTTGTACTGTCAGAGGACATGCTGTTGTGAGAATGAGAGGGTTGTTTGTTTTGTTTCATAAAAGAAATTTGGCACAGTACGGTGGTGGAAGTATTAGACTAAAATCTTGAGACTCTCAGGTTTAAGTCCAATGCTAACCATAGAAACTCATTGGATTACAGTACTGTAGGCCAGTCACTCACTCTCTTACTGGTTTGTTGCCATGGAGTTAAACTAGAATTGCTTTCAACACCTGGAAAAAAGGTGGGATAAAAATCTAGCAAACAATAAGACAGGACTGTGAGACTGGTGCTGTTTTATTTGGAAACCAAAGTGACATCAACAGCTTCCAAAAGTGGCAATAGTGCCTAGGTTATATCAGAAACTGTATTTGAAAACACAATTTAAAAGATAATGATTGCACAAATAAAAAGTTAACTAGAGGAGGATCAACCTGAAGGTGGTTTGGATGTGACTGACTGGTCTGAAGTTGGCCATAGAGAAAAGGGTAGGAGAGAAAGTTATTATATAAGTTGGAAAAAGGAACTGGAAGAAGAGTAGGTAAAAATTATGGTGGGGAGAATTCTTCAGCTTGCTGAATAGAGAATGGGAGTGTCAGGAGCAAACAATTTGTGGTGGAACGAAAACAGAAGAATACTATTGCCTCCAGAACTGCCCTCTGTATCACAGGCAGATATAGGCTATCTATGAGTACTTTACAAATTATGCATAAAATCAGTTGTAGCCCTAGGACAAGTGAAAGCTAAGTAAATATAATGTATATCTAGCACAGATCTTAGTGGTGCAAAACATCCAGGAGAAAACTTCTGAAATATCTGGGCAGAGCACCAAAGAATATAACGAGATGTGGCTTAGTAGGCAATGCTGCAGGCAGCAACATCCATTATAAATCACAATATGTTAAAATGATGGCATATGAATAATGATATTAATGTTCAAAGGACCCAATTTAGGGCTTGTGTCATGATATCAGATGAAAATAGGTAAAGCCCCTGTCACACTGAACCAACGGATGCAAAGAGGATGTAAAATGGACAAAAAATCTTGCCATCCGTTGGTTAACGCGATGTATTCACTGCCTCCGTTTTGCTTCCTTGCTCGTTTATGACTTCCTCTCTAACGCAATCCAGCATCCGTTTTAATTGACGTATCATCAGCTCAGAAAAGTTTTGAAGCCTGCTCAATAACTTTTGCGCGGAAAATAGTAAAACTTCTGTCGTTCTGCATCCGCTATGCATCCGCTACGCATGACCATTCTGCATCGCGTTACGACATCTGCTAAATCCGCTAGAGGCATCCGTTCCGCATCCCACGCAAACTCCGCATCCACTCGGACCGCAGGGGAGGGCGGCACGCGACCGAAGGCATGCAGAAATGGTGCAGAATGGATGCAGGCAGGAAAACAAAGAGCTTTGCCTGTGCTGTTGGGGACCTCCTGGTACTAGCCCTGTAGGTTGAGGGCTTGTGGCGTTGGATGGGAGGGACATCCACCTGGGGTGTGAGGTGGAAGAGGAGAACTGGACTGGGTGGGAGCAGGTTCCTCGGATCTGTAGAGGTTGTGATGCCAGCTTGGTGACCGTCCTTCACTCACATGGCTATCTAAGGGTGTCCTCATCTTCCTGAGGGTCTGCTGCTTGACATAGGTGAGGAAGGCTTCGCGGTTGGGGTGAGGAGTTGGTGGATGGCAGCTGAAGAGAGGACGATCTATGCTGTCGCTGGATGGTGTCCCTGATCTCCAGCAGGACAATGTGGCTTGACCCTCCTTGCTGTTCTGGCTCTCTGCCTTCTGTGGAGGCGGAGCTGCCGGTGTGTGTGATGCGGCTATGACTGCTGGTGGAGCTCGAATGTCTCCTTCTCCGACCACACCAGAGGTGAGGTCCTCACGTGCCCACCATGGTTACTCAACGCTGTCTGCGGGTTCTCCGCCGTGGAGCCGCAGTCAGAAACCCTGGGTCCCTTGGGGAAGAGAACCCAGGGGGGGGGGCTTTGACTCTTTGGCCGGAAGAGTAACTTGGGTCTCAGCAAGGCTGCCGGAGAGATGGGGTAGACGAGAGGCGGCTCTTGGGTGCTCCTCGCGGGTGGCGGAATCTCACCGACTCGGAAGTGCCACTGGCGTTGATGTAGGTCTCTCTGTCCGTTCAGTTAACATGGCCTGGGAGATTTCTTGAAGTGCAGGCTTCCTGTACCAGGTGGTGCATGTGCTTCCACCGAGAGCCACGGAGCACCCCAAAGTAGTAACCCATACTGTCCACCCTCTCATCCCAACGCAGCCTGTTCACTTTGGTGTCCCTGTACAGCCGGTGTCCTTCCACCACAGATAGTCATTCTCTTTCAGCCACTCCAGAGCACCTCATCCTCTGTGTTCGCTCGCTCAATGAAGTATTGGCCTCCTCTCGCCTCCCCTCAACGCTCTTCCTCGCTTTGGCAGGACCAGAAGGGCCTCAATCAGTAGTGGGCTCTCAGGGTGGTAGGGGCTGCTCCTCCAACACCACCAGCAAAAAATGCATCAGCACCAGCAGGATCATTGCATCATCATCACGCAGCAGGTATCATAATCATCATCATCATCAATCAGCCAGGCAGCAGCAGCAGGATTCAGCAGGACCAGGATCGAGCAGCAGCGAGGTGAAATCACCTAGGAGCACCCAGGCAGGACGAGTGAGCACGAGCAGGACCAGAGCACGACCGACCAGGAGCAGGAGCTAGGACAGCAGGCCGAGAGCAGGACAGGACATGAATCCAGGACCAGGAGGCACGAGCAAGACCAGGTAGCACGAAGCAGTAATACAGCGAGAGCGAGTACGAGCAAGTCAGGAGCACGAGCAGGACCAGCAAGGACCAGCAGAACCAGGAGCAGCTTCTGCAGAGTACGCGAAGCAGCAGAAGCACCACCGCCAGGAGCAGCTTCAGCAGAAGCTCCCAGCCAAGAAGAGTGAGCCCGAGCAGCAGAAAGCCCCCAGCAGAAGCAGAGTCAGGGACAGGGGGCGGGGGTGGCCCCGTCCCTCTTGCGCAGGGATGGCGGCAGGTTGCTGAGACTTCGCTTCTTTCCCATGGGTTGTGGGTTGCTGTCTGGCAGGAGAGGCTGGCAGTGAAGGCTGGCAGGCACCAGGCTGCAGAAGGCTGGCACCCAAGAGCTTGCAGGTATACGCTGGCAGCCAAGGCTGGCAGCAAAGGCTGGCAGGAAGCCTGCAGGTAAGGCAGGCAGGCAGGCAGGCACCAAGGCTGGCAGGCAGGCAAGGCTTGGCAGGCGAGGCTGGAAGGCAGGCTGGCAGCAAGGCTGTCAGGCAGGCAGAGAGCAAGGTTTGGCAGGGAGGCTGGCCAGGGAGCTTGGAGGGCAGAGGCATGTGCGGAAGGCTGGCAGCAAGGCGTGTCAGGTAGGCATGCAGGCAGGGCAGGCAAGGACTCGATGTATCCATGCAGCAGGTCTTTCCTCCAAATGCTGGCCACGTGCGAGCTGCTTCCCTTTATATCCGCTCGGGGCTGATGCATTGCATCCCCCTCGCATCGCGCAAATTAATGCCAGGCATCCGTTCAGCTTCCGCTGTGCATCGCGGTCTGCATGCGCTTCATCCGCGTTCTGCGTCGCTTTTGCTGAGGCCCCCCGAAGCCCTGACGGGAATGCGCCATCCGGCTTCCATCCGCTTCCATCCGCTAGGCTTCCATTCCGCATCCGCTTTCCACCGCCCTCTGCATCCTCCCCCGATCCGTGTGTATCGCGCCTCCGGTTATGCAAATTTTTGGCCCCTTGTGTGAGTAGCAGAGCGGATAACAACGGATGGAACATTTTGCTCGTCCGTTGTGTTCGTTTTGCATCCGTTGGGCAGTGTGACAGGGCTTTAAACTGATTCATTTGTGTCATGAACTCATGTTGTGAATATCATTTCCCCCCCCCTTCTTTCATCCCATTGCAGATGACTTTGGTAGTGGGTTTTAAATATGTCAGAATGGCAAGCATGTTTGACTTAACATTTTTCAGCATGTAGAGTACGATGACAGCTCAGTAGGCTCGGGCTTCCATCTAGTTTTAGATTATTTGAAATCATAGCAGGCTCCGGTAGCAGTTAAATTCCACAAAATTAAGTCATTGCTAGTAACCTTCTATAGCTATAACCCACTCTACTGCAGTAAAACAACATGGACACAGAAAATGTCTGGTATCCGGAATGTTTTCTTGATCTGTAGATCAATATAAGAACTTGGCTTGGTTCCTGAAAAAAGTTATAAGAAGGTTCATGAAAGGTATGTTCCCTATTGTCTTTCATCCTCGGAAAGCTCTTCTCCCACCCTTCAGCACACCTGATAATAAGAAGCTCTTGGGAATAATGGTGAATTTGGTATTTGGGGGTTTGGGGGAAGGGAAGAAATCACCACTACTCAGATTTCTATCCTAAAATAAATTAAATTTAAAAAATTAGACTTACCATCATTCTTTTTAGAAGTCTGTGACTGCAGATTCAGAAGAATCCCTTAATTTTCCAACTGTTTCCTTAGAAAATTTGATGGTTTGGAACATTCAAGGTCACAATCTGATTGCCTGATGCTAATTCTAATTTCACCTCTATTCTGCTGTGCTTGACATATGTACAGGGACAATTTTGACAACATGACAATTGCTTCATCTTCTTAGACTTGACTTGTTCTATCAGGAGTGGATTTTTCTGCTTAGGATGACTGAGTTTCATGTGTAAACTTTCAAAATGTATTATTTATTAATTAATCATATTTATATGGTTTCCCATCTCATGCAGTGTGACTCTGGGTGGTGTTAAAAACAACCATAAAATATTTTTAACAAATACAAAAATACAAAAAATTGGATTATAAACAATGGACTTACCTAATCAAATTATAATTTCTTTGTGATTCCCAAGCCTGTTGACACAAGCAGGTTTTAAGGGATTTTTTTGGAAGTTTGGGAAAGATGGAGACAATCTCATCGCAGGGAGGAGGATGTTCCATAGGATGGGTGGCACAGCAGAATATGATTTCATTATTAGTTTTATATCACAAAATAAAAATATGATAAATATTTATAATTTATAATAAATATAAAATGAAATAATATTAAACAATAAAGTGTGCTGACTCAGGAATTCTGGAAGTCATACATCTTAAAGTTGTCAATTTTAAAAAGTAATGCTCTGTAGGGATGAACCTAGATTGTATTACCAGCTGATAAAGTATAGAAGAGGATGCCACACTGACACCAACACATTCCTAATTATACTGTATCTTCACATGATTTTTAATTGAAATTTGCTTTGGGAACCAATCTGAGCTGGAAAATAAAAATAAACCTTTTGGCTAGAGCTCCTGCTGTAAGAGCTGAATGAATGAAAATCATAATCTCTCTCTTGCAATGTGAACTCTGCTTTTGGGGTGTTTTGATCAGAAACATCAATCCTATTATGAGGTGGGCTGAGATGCTGCTTTAGGTGATTGATTTTGAAGTCATGATTAAGTTCAGCAGGGAAATAGATGATAGAAGAACACAGGGCCTGCTGGAAATGATGGAAACTGATCAAGCAGTCCTGAGATCAATGCAGTTCCTTTTTAATTCCAATGAAATTTGAACAATGAAACCTGAATAGCTATGTCAGTGGTTTCTATACATAGAATAAAATAGAATACTTTATTGGCCAAGTGTGACACAAGGAATTTGTATTGGTGTAAATACTCTCAGTATACATAAAAGAAAAGATACATTTGTCAGGAGTCGAGAATCATAAGGTACAATACTTAATGATAGTCATAGGGTACTCAATCATATGAGGAAACAGTCAATATAAATTCTAAGTATACAAGCGACAAAGTTACAGTCATATAGTCACAAGTGGGAGGGGATGGGCAATAAGGAGTGATGAGAAGATTAACAGTAATAGTAGTGTAGACTTTGTAATAGTTGAACAGGGTTAAGGGAATTATTTGTTTAGCAGAGTGATGGCTTTCAGGAAAAAACTGTTCTTGTGTTTAGTTGTTCTGGTGTGTAATGCTCTATAGCATTGTTTTGAGGGAAGGAGTTGAAACAGTTTATGTCCGGAATGTGAGGGATCTGTAAATATTTTCACAGCCCTCTTTTTGACTCATGCAATTTATAGGTCCTCGATTGAAGGCGGGTTGATTGTAATTGTTTTTTCTGCAGCCTACATGCTTGAGAAATTTGGTGTTTCTGAATTCTACTGTAGACCAAGCCAACTGTAGTTTCATAGACATCAGAAGTTGGTTATTCATTCCTTTCAGTGATTCTCAAATGGTCTGCCATACAATACTTCACTTGGAAAAAAAATAGAAGAAATACATAGGATATAATCATATAACTCCTTGAACAGCATTCTAGTCTCAGACAAGGGAATAAAACATTATTTATGGCATTATTAGAGCATGTCAGTTTGCTTTTATAATTGTTCTGCTATTATGTTTAAAATATATAGGATTACATTTAAAGCTGCTTGTTTTAAAAGAAATGTAGGTATAAATGTCTGTTTGGAAATAAAATACATAGAAAAGCTTATAATTACAGAAGCACTTTTGTACAGAAGAGTAATACAGCAACAGGATAGAAAAATCAAATAGCAGTAAACACATCAAATCTGAAAAGTACCATAAACTGGAAACAGATAGATTTGTCCATCCTGATTTGTACCTTGAGAGTTAATCGAAAGAGATACACTTTGGATTCCCCCCTTCAGGTTGAACTTGCTATTTTCTACGGTCTCATATTTTTTAAGTACTGCAGCACTGTGTCTTATATCAGCTGCATTATCAGAGTGCAACAAAAGAAATATAAAAATAAGTCAACAAAATTTACTTTAATTAAATGTTGACTTCTTTAAACTCCGTGCCATCAAACAGCTCCTTGAAGTGGCAGAAGAAAAGGAAAATAATGAGTTATGATGAACCACTGAGTGTTTGCTGAAGTGATATATCCGAGTTTGGCTTTTCAGTAGATTTCTTTCATTTTCTTTCAACCAAATGGTTCATTCTATTCACATCATTTCTAGTTCCCAATTCCTCCAAAACATTTTGGAGGCAACTGTGCCATCATCTTCACTTTTCCCTATGTTGGAACCCAGAGAGAAATCACTATGAGCCAGCTGATCACTATTGACATTTACCTGGTACTCTTTCCTATGCCACTCAAGCTAGTAAGAACTGGGAAATCTCTTTTTTGCATTACAAAGGGAATAAAACCAATCACAAGTTTTATTGTCCCATTCACAGAGGACTGAACCACTACAGATATTAAGGAGAGGAGACATAGGATTTCCCACTAAGGTGCATACATACTCTCATTTCCTGTGATTGTGCTGGGAGAACCATGCAGCTGGTTCCCCCCTGAGATCTTCTGGAATGGCCTTCTGGAAAAGTTCAAATGTGAACTTTCTTCCAGAAACAGCTGAAGAGCTTTTCCAGAGGGTATTTGAATGTTGACAACAGATATACTTTTGCATCTGTATATGGTCTACTTTTTAATATTTATGATTATGATATTATCTTTTTGGTGAACCATCAAGAATCCACTTCTGCTTGTGATGGAGTATATATTTAATTAATACATAAATTGTTCTGTATGACTTAATAGAGTCCAAGTGGTATAACCTGATTGGCCAGAAAGGCCAGTAGTGGATGGGTTCATTAAGAACCAATCCAAAGAGCCGCTTAAAGGTGGCAAAGTTAAATGGCT
>BHFT01036228.1:0-13435 GCA_004320025.1 Laticauda laticaudata | reverse complement strand
CTTCTCTGTACCCAAGGTTTAACAATTGTCAGTAAGAAAGATTTTTAAAAAGTCTGGATAGTGGATGTTGCAGTAGCTAAAAGCAGCAGAACAAAAGAGAAAAAGAAGATCATACTACAAGACCTGCATATGGAAGTAGAACAACTGTGTCAAAAGTAAGCAAATAATGCCCAATAATGATAGAAACCCCAGCTACAGTCTCAAAACATCTGGATAACCATTTGAACATCATTAGTATTGACAGAATCACCACCAGTCAACTGTAAAAAGGCAATTTTACCTTGAACAGCTTACAACCTGTGATAATATTGAACATTTCTTGGGAAAGGCTCCATACAGAGGTGGTATTCAGCAGAATTCTATCGGTACTCTGCTTCATTCACTGATATACTCCTGCTACTTTTAAAGTCCTGAAAAAAATGAAGGGAAATCAAAAATGGCACATATTCTGGGATTTTTCTCCACTCCTTTAGAATTGATGGCATACAGTAGGAGCTGCCTGTGTTTTCTCCTGTATAATGATGTAATGGGTTAGATCTGTGTGTCTGTGTGTAATCTCTTCTTCAGAGATTATTCGGTATGCATGCATTTGTGTGTGTATATCCATGTGTGTTTGTCTTGTTTTGCCTGTTATTGGGTGTGTTATGTGTACTTCCCAGTTCCCATGCAGATGTTTTCTGGGCCACATGACCAAGAGAAGAGTGGACTTAAAATGGAACAATAGGCAACATTCCAAGCTGCTGGCCAATTGCTTCTCCTATGAGGATCATTGAAGAATTTTCCTCCCTTTGGATTTTCCCTCTGGAGCCCTTGGTCCAGCCTGCTTTGAGACTTGATCTTTCTTTTGCTGGCTTCTCCAGCCACATCAAATTTGGCCCCATTCAGTTTAATTTTCACAGAATTATCCTACTGACAGATGGTGTCCTGAACCCTTTACATAATTTCTTTTTGGTATTTTGGGGGCAGAAGGCAACAGAATAAAAGGAAAAGAAATAATTAACCTTTATTACAGTCTACAGAAACATAATAACCAAAATATCTCAAAATGCTAGCATCAAGTGTAATTGCAGTATCTCCTTGACAACTATTGGCACAGTTCCTCTAAGCTTTGCATGAAGTTAACAAATGAGCACTTTAGGAGAAATAGCTGGGGGGGAAAGAAAGCACGGAATTTAAATATAGATAAGTCACAGAAGGGATTATTGTGCTGTTTATTAATCCCATCAGTATTTGTTTCAGGTATTTAATCCTTCATTATATTTCTGCTAACTTTCAGGTACACAGTATGTTGGGGGGGGGGTTGNTATTAAATTAAAGCAACTTATTAATGTTTGTCCTGTCAAACAATCTTTAATTTAACCCTTAATTTTCCCCTGACATGGTCCACAAAGATCCTTGCCTCTTTCAATTAAAAACTTTCATATACTAACCATCTGTTTCCTTCAGGATATTCGAGAGTCTTAAGTGGGATCCTTTCCCAGCAAGACTGTTTGCAGAACGCAATAAATAATGAAAAAGTCATAGTCAGTCATGAAATGGAAAAAAACTCTTTTTTATGTGCTTTCTACTAAGGCTGAGGTCATGCCTTGAGCTATGCTTGCAGCTTTTTAATTGGGGCAATTGCTCCAGATTCCACATACAAAATTTGATACTTAAAATGGTCAGGCAGAGGAGTATTTCTCATTCAAGGTTTATAAATGTATTATCTCCAGAATTATTTGTATTATTTCAGCTTTTTAAAATTTTACAATAGACTCTTCTATGTTTACTGCCCTGTATTTACTGATTCTGAAATCAATCTACCAAAAACTGACATTGACATGCAGTGCAGTGAATAAATACATGAGCTGATATTTGATGCCTGGGGCACTCACTATCTAAAAAAGGATAATTGTTAAGCCATGACTTGTTTTACCATCTGTTTAAAAAAAAATCAGCACTAAATGCAGAAATCCAAGACACAACTGTGGTTCCTAGGAACAAATGCTGTTCTTCCTTGGCTGAATAGGTTTGCTACCGTTAGCTATGTGTGTGACATCAATTTTTAATTATTATGTGCTTTTATCTAGGGCTGCATTTAAAGACTTAAACTGGAGAAATGTTCAGCTGCCTGAATATTGATACAGGTTAGGCTATTGACACATTGCTTTATCCTGCACTGTTGATTTAACATTAAAGTTCTGTTTATATAGAACAATTAAGTCAGAAGTATATTCTCATGACCAATCAATTAGGCATTTAAATGAGTTCCAAAGACTTACATTGACTTAAATAAATGTGAAAGATTGATCACAAAATTACTTTTTCATCACCATCCTATTTGCTCACTATACATGGCAGTCACTAGATGAGGACTTAGCAACTGCAGTAAAATATAGCACTGAATATAGAATATAGAAGTTTACTTAAATTTAGTGCTAGCCATATTCCTCATTTTTGTATTTTGAATCATAAACTGCTGAATCTAAGTAGTATTTATTGACATTTGTTAAAATACGTAATGTTTAGATTTGTAGCATGTAAAGATTATGTCAGTTTCTATTTATTTCACATCAGGCTTCAGCTATTGAAGGGAAGTTTTGAATGTGATGAAACACATCAGTAAAAGTAAAAATCTGAAAGATTTTCTAGCAAAAAAAAAAGAGAAAATTCTCTTCAGATTGTCTCAAAGACCACATGGTTTTGAAACTCTGCATATCAAGAGGGAAGAGAACCAAACCAGGACAACGGAATAAGAGAGTTGGAAGGGATCTTGGAGATCTAGTTCACCCCCCACTGCTCAAACAGGAAACTCTATACCATGGGTGTCAAACTTGCCATGTCACATTGCAGTCATGTGACGTATCGCGATGTTTCTTCCCTTTGTGGAGTTGGGATGGGCGTGGCCTGAGGATGACGTATCCATCCTGCAGGTCACTATTTTGACATGCCTTCTCTATACCAGTGGTGGGATTCAACTGTGCTACTACCGGTTCAGTGACTATGTTTTGCGCTCATGTGCATGCTTTGCACACACATGCACCAGATGCACGCTGTGCGCACGTGTAAAAAGACCTTTAGCTGTGCCGCCTGGATAGCTGAAAAGCCTCTTTGGAAAGCCTCTTTTCTCCTGCTTTTTTAACCTCAGCTGTGCCGTGCAAAGCAACTGAGGCTGAAAAAGCAGGAAATAAAGGACAGGTAAGAGTCCGGGCGGGCAGGCGGGCTAAACAGTGTCAGACAGAACCGATTCGGTGTCTGCTGCTCTTCAGAGCTACCAGTTCTATAGAGCCAGGCAGAACTGGTAGCATCCCACCCCTGCTCTGCACCA
The DNA here is from genome assembly GCA_004320025.1 of Laticauda laticaudata. Taxonomy (NCBI): domain Eukaryota; kingdom Metazoa; phylum Chordata; class Lepidosauria; order Squamata; family Elapidae; genus Laticauda; species Laticauda laticaudata. The sequence continues at coordinate 10,128 of BHFT01036228.1, read as the reverse complement.
TTTCAGACAAATGGTTGTACAATCTCTTATTAAAGTAAATATGTTTGAATGAAAGGAAGGACTAGGGATGACATGAGAGCAGTGTTCTAATATCTAAGGGGCTGCAACAAAAAAGAGGGCATCAACCTATTCTCCAAAGCATCTGAAAGCAGGAGAAAAAGCAATGGATAGAAACCAATCAAAGAGAGAACCAACCTAGAAATAAGGAAAAAAATTCTGACAATCAGTGGAACAGCTTGCCTTCAGAAGTTGTGGGTGCTCTATCACTGGAAGTTTTTAAGAAGGCTGAACAACCATTTTTCTGAAATGGTGTAGAGTCTCCTGCTTGAGCAGGAGTTGGACTAGAAGACATCCAAGGTCCCTTCTGTAGAAGCGCAGGAAAAAAGGAGATTCAAGACCAGCGTAACTTCAGCTCTTTATTAAAAGGTATAGATCTGTGCTGAACCTGCGAGCCGCGGCAGCTCTTCTTATAGAGCTTGCTGGCGGCTCTTATCCAATGACAGCCTTCTGAATCTCCCCCTAGTTTTTTTTTAATCATTTTTGTGGATTTTTGTGTGATTTCGGCTGTTGTTTGGAAGTTATTCGTGATCTTACTTGATCGACATGTCGTATTCCAATTCCTCCCATCCTCCGTTTCCAGCCGGTATGAACGCAGAGACCGTCACTTGGGTTTATTGTTGCAGGTTACCCACAGCTGGGTCCCCTGAAAAGTTTTTGGGCGTAGACAGTGTCTCCCAGATTAAATGTACGGGTACCGGCTGGATGAGTCTGGTGGTTTTTCGGGCGTTGTAATGTCGGGTCAGTCTGTCTAGAATGGGATCAGAAAGTTTTCTTCCATTCAGGAGTCGGCTGGGCTTTTATTAGGTTTTAGCAACTTGGTAGTTATGTGTTGTATTGTTAATAGTTTATTTATTTTCTCTGTTGTATGCTCCCTGTGTCATTTTTCTAAAGCGTCTTTGGTGTATCTGACCATTCGTTCTGCCCGGCCGTTCGCCGTCCAAGATGAAATGAGCGCTGTCAATACGTGTTTTTTGGGCCCACTCGGCGAGAAATTGTTTGAATGCCACGCCGTGGAATTGCTGGCCCCAAATTGTCAGATACTGCTCAAGTCAGGGTAGGCCATGGGTAGCAAAAAGTCTGTTTAGTTGCTTTATAACTGCTTCCGTCATGGTGGATTGCATTCGGCTTACCTCCAGGCAGTTTGAAGTAAGGCATCTACTGCGATTAAAAAATTGTGCCCTTTTTGTGGGTCCCGCAAGTCTATGTGGACCCTTGACCATGGCCCCTGGTGTGTTTTCCCACTCGAGGTTGGTGTCTGCGAGGGTTTGGTCTGGATCTTGACATTTGTCACATTTGGCTGTGGCCAGCCCCCAGCTTTTCGCTGGTTTTGTCTATCCCTGGCCACACACGTAGCTTCTGGCTAGGGATTTCATCTTTACGATGTCTAGGTGTCCTTCATTGCAACCATGTGCAATATCTTGTTTGTAACGGTGTCTGGAACCACTTACTCTGTTGCCCCATACTTTACATCTCTTTTTGGGAGGAATAGTTCAGTCTGGTCAAGTTCCGGAAGGGTTTAAACTGATCACTGCTCTCTGTTCCGGTCACCCTTTTTCCAACCCAGCTCAAAACCCGCGCCAAGTTTGCGTTGTCTCTCTAGAAATGTCTGACATTGCGTTGTGGCAGGTTGGGCTAGATTTGTCTCTATTTGTTAGGGTGGATGTGCGTGGGTGCGGGTGTTGTTTCCTCTGGATCTGGCAAGGGCAACGGCTTAATACATTGGTGTGGCGAGATTGCTTTTCCCAGGGCGATGTTATTAGCTGGTAAGTTGTAAGGCAGCAAGGAACTCGGACCACCTTGTCTCTGGGGTGACAGGAATGTTGGGGGTGCCTTGTTTCCCTGCCAGGATCCCCAGGAGTTGTTTGCGATCGGTGATGAGGATGAAGTCCCTACCATACAGTAGTATTTGTGAAACCGCTTCACGCTGCGTAACCGCTGCTAGTGCCTTCTTGTCGAGCAGGCTATAATTTCTTTCTTGCCTTTGCATAGTTCTTAGAAGAAGTATGCAATCAGTGCTCGTCTTGCGTCTGCAGAGTATGGCTCTAATATAGTCCGATGCGGATGGAGAGGCGTTGCAGGTCACTGTTAGTGGTAAGGTTTCGCTAGTACTGGATGAAAGCGACTGATTCTGATGTGAGGAGATTCTTTTATGTTCCGGAGTGACCTCTTCCCGCTTGCCCCAGGACCAAGGTGACGTCTTGTCAGTTAACGCTATGCAGAGGTTCTGCTTGTCGTTGCCCTTTGTGGCAAAAAGACATTTAGAAATTGATTGAGTCCCGAGAAAAGCCTTTGTAATTCTGCTTTATTTGAGTCTTGGGGCTTACCTTTATTGGCTTTAATCTTTTTTAGCGGTGGGTGGATCCGTCTTTATCCACATAAATATCCCAGAACTCAACTTTTCTCAGTGCATAGATGGACTTTTCTTTTTTTAACTTTTAAGTCCTGCGTTTTTAAATTTCCTGCAAGGACTCCCTGAGTGAGCTTCCCAATTGTCTTTTGTCCTTGGTTGGCTACCAAGACATCATCGAAATGTGCACGACTCCTTTCATGCCTTGCAGATAACCGTTCCATTAAGCTCTGGAGCACCCCTGGTGCCATCACTGACCCGAATTGGAGTCTTTTGCACAGGGAAGGCCCCCTGTGGGATCAACTATGGTTTAGTGTTTTCCGCTGCTCCGCATCGACTGGCAGCTGTTGAGTGCCTGCGCGCAGGTCGAGCTTCGCGAAGACTTTATCCTCCGCCCAAGTGAGTTGTAGGAGGTGCTGTACCACTGAAACGTCGTATGCACTCTGTTCAGTGCATATTAAAGGGTTGCTTTATAGTCCCCACAAATCTGTACAGACGCCATCTGGTTTTATTGGGCGTGACTATTGGGCGTCCTCCAGCGCTCATGATCTATTGGTTCGCAGGATCCCTTGCGTGATGAAAGCTTATACTAGTGCTCATCTATTTTGGCTTGAGTGCGAAAAAGGAACTCGTCTTGGTTTTAAGACAGATTGCGGGCAATATTGGGGTTTCACATTTAAATGATATTTGGGATCTCCGCGTACTTGCCTATTATCTGTCGAAAACTTCTTGGAATTCCTTCATCAGCTCCTTCTTTCCAGTCTGTTTCCTCGACGTGGTTGATGCCCGTAGCCTCGTTCCTAATGGCGCGAACCATTCTAGACCCAGGGCAGGCTTGGGCGTCTTGTCCACAATTTGTTAGTGGAAGTTATCTTTTCCATGTTTTTTGAAGGTAACAAATGGAAGTGTCCAATTCCTATCATGGGAATTCTTTTCCCTTGGTAGTTCCTTAATGCGTTAGTTTCTTGGCTTCTCTTCCATGCTTCTTGTTTTGTAAGCGGGCAACTAACCTCTTAATCGTGTCCCAGGATATCATGATATGGTAGGATCCGGAATCACTTCCATTGCTGCATGGCATGCCTTCGATGCTGACCTGCACATGCACTTTTCTTGCGTCGGGAGTTGTCTGAGTGGCTGATGGTTGACCATTTGATGGGTTTTCTTTCACGTCGTCGGGTTTCGTTGAGCCATCTTGCTTTGATTCTTGTGGCTCCATCGTTCTCTGAAAATTTGTCTCTCAGTTTCCTGGGGGCGTGTTGTCGTGTTGTCTTGGGCTTGTAAGTTACTTCGTTTGTTTCTACAGACCCTTAGCGATTGCCCGCCGTTTCTCATAGTAACTTGGCAAATGGCACCTAAAGAACCAGCACTCCTGAACGGGGGTGGTCACTGCCGCACTGGAACACCGACTTTACGACCTCTCCACCGTCTGCCTCTGCCTGCAATCTGGTGGACTCCTTCCTCCTCGTCTTGTGTATTAGGTGACGAGTTCGACGTCTCGTGGTTGCTGTTGTGCTTTGTGACAGCCTCGTTCATTTCTCGGGAGAATGCAATTGGTCTCCGCGTTGTGGCCCGTCCCTTGGGCGTTCATTTGCCGCATCTGGCACTGATTTCTTTGTGCCTGCGCTGCGGTTGGCATTCAGCAATGGCTTCGGGTAAACCGTAATGTCCTGCCCCAAGCCATTTAGTCTGCTCTGGAGTATGGGGTCTCTGAGACCAGGAACCAACGCCGGTCTCTCAGAGCCTCGTCCATCGTTTGAGAAAGCCAGCACGCACCTCCGACTGTCCTTAGTGCTACCATGAAATCCCCGATGCTCTCTCCCTTCTGCGTAGTTCTTGGTCCACATAGGCAGAGCCTAGCTTTGTAGGATGTTGAGCATAACTTTGCTAGCATGTGAAATTGAGTGCAAATAGTGTGGTATTTGAACATTCTTTGGCATTGCCCCTTCTTTGGATTTGAAAATGTAAACTGACCTTTTCCAATTCATGTGTTCACTGTTGAGTTTTCGGCAAATTTGCTTGGCATAAATTGAGTGTAGCACTTTTACTGCATCATCTTTTCAGATTTTGAATAGTTCAGCGTGGAATACTGTGGAATACCTCCAACTAGCTTGTGTTGTCTCAGACTTCCTAAGGCCCATTTGACTGCACATTCCATGGATGTCTGGCTCGAGGTCAGTGACTACCCCCGTTGTGAGTTATCATGGAGGTTTAAGCTTGTTCCTTGTTATAGTTTCTTCTGTGTAATTTTGCCTACTTCTTCTTAATCTCTTCTGGCCTTTTAGGTCCTTATCCATTTTGGTCCTTTATCATGCCCGATCTTTGCATAAAATGTTCTCTTCATATTCCTCCAATTTCTGGAGGAGATCTCTGGTCCTCCCTATTCTATTGTTTGGATTTCTATTGTTTTTCTTCTATTTTTTTGCACTGTTTTAATTTTAAGAATGGGCATTCTGATCTCTTATAGATATTCTCTGGAATTTCTGCGCATTCAATTTGGTGTATCTTTCTCTTTCACCCTTGCCTTTTGCTTCCTTCTTTCCTCAACGATTTGTAAAAGCTTCCTCAGACAGCCATTTTGCTTTCTTGTCTTCTTTTTCTTTGGGGATGGGGTTTCAGTTGTTATCTCTTGTACAATGTTGCAACACCTCCATGTTCAGGCACTCTGTCTATCAGATCTAATTCCTTAAAATCTATTTGTCATCTCTACTGTATATTCATCAGGGAATTATGAGGGCCTAGTCTTTCCCTACTTTCTTCAATTTAAGCCTGAATTTTGCAATGAGAAGCTCATGATCTGAGCCAGTCTAGCTCCTTGGTCTTTTTTTTTTACCTGACTGTATAAAAACTTCTCCATCTTTGGTGCAGCACAAAGTCAATCTTGATTTCTGTGTTGACCGTCTGGTTGATGTCCACGCTGTAGAGTCATCTCTTGGGTTGTTGAAAAGCAGTATTTGCTTTGCTATGACTATCATATTCTCTTGACAAAATTCTATCAACCAATGCCCTGCTTCATTTTGTAATCCAGGCCAAACTTGCCTGTTATTCCAGTTATCTTTTGGCTTCCTACTTTAGCATTCCAATCCCCATGATGACAAGGACATCATTTTTTGGTGTTACTTCCAGATCAGGGGTCTTTTGCACCTCAAGGACCACAAAATTCATAATTTTAAATCCCATGGACCACTAATACGAATCCAACGCACCACTTGTTGAAGCACCTCGACTCCCACTGATGGGATGGGGTCCTCAGGCACTTAGCTTGGCTGTCTGTTTCTGCAAACTTAAATACTCAAATGAGTCATTTGGACCCATTTCCCACAGAAAACAAAACACTGGGATCTCTCATTTCTTTCTCTCTCTTTCCCTCCCCCCTCTCTTTCCCTTCCTCTCTCTTTCTCCCATTCTCTCTCTTTCTCTTCCCCCCATCTTTCTCCCTCTTTCTCTCTCTCTTCCCCCTCCCGTCCCCGGGGGTGGGGACAGGGGGAAAGGAACCTCTGAACTGGTGCTGGATGGTGAGAATCTGATGTCTGGAGGTCGACGAGCCACATGCTGAAGACCAAATGGCTGGCGGGGAGATGGGGCAACAGGGGTGATACCGATAGCGAATGGACTGATATGTGAAGATTGCAGTATCGGAGCCCTTCCTGGGTGTTCCCTGGCCTGCAAGGGGACGACGCGATCTCCCGTGCCTCTCCCCTCAGAAACTTTTCTTCCTCCTTGCCAGAAGCACTCACCACTCTTCTGGCACCTGCCAAGCCTCCTCCTTCCCACTGGGTGTGTGAGTGATTCTGGTGAGGAGGAATAGGGGGTCAAGCCTCCCCCTCACAACATCTTCACCTGAGAGCATCGATAGCAGTCACTTCCTATGGCTCAGGAAGTCCATGCTCTTCCCGCTGATGCTTGACCTCCTTGTTATGCTGAGGCAGGAGGCAGCAGCCATGACATGCATTTGCTAGGCACCTCCCCATCTGGTCTTCAGCACTTCAGTCTCCGGACATCAGATTCCCAGCACCCAGCACCATTTCAGAGGTTCCTTTCCCTCTATTCCACCTCCTCGCAGGCCAGGGAACACCTGGGAAGAGTTCCGATGCTGCAATCTTCCATGTACATTAGTCCAACTGCTGCCAGTATCACCCCTGTTGCAGACATTGGTGCGCTGTGGCCCACCAAAATTTTCTCACGGACCACCAGTGGGCTGCAGTCCACCAGTTGGCAACCACTGTTCTAGATGGTGTTGTAGGGCTTCATAGAACTGGTCAGCCTCAGCCTCTTTAGCACCAATGGTTGGGGCATAGACGTGAACTACTGTGACGTTAAAAGGTTTGCCTTGAATTTGAACTGAGATCATCCTGTCATTTTGGGGATTATATCCCAGTACTGCTTTTCTTACTATGAAAGCTACTCCATTTCTTCTGAGGTATTCTTGCCCGTGATAGTATACCTGATGGTCATCTGAATTAAATTCACCCATTCCTGTCCATTTTAGTTCACTGATTTCTAAGATGTTAATGTTCAGTCTTGTCATCTCTTGTTTGACCATGTCCAGCTTGCCTTGATTCATGGATCTTACATTCCAGGTTCCTCTGGAGTATAGATCTTTGCAGCACTGGACTTTCCTTTCACCACCAGATCAGTGGTAGGATTTAATTTCTTTTTCTACTGGTTCTGTGGTCATGGCTTGGTGGTCGTGGCATGGGAAAGATACTGTAAAATCTTCAGTCAGAGGTAGTATTTGCTAGTTCTCCAAACTACTCAAAATTTCCGCTACTGTTTCTCCAGAATTGGTCAAAACCTGCTGGATACTACCTCTGCAACAGATACATCCATAGCTGTGTGTCCTTTTGGCTTTCGCCCAATTGCTTCATTCTTTCTGGCACTCCTAGTACTAGCCCTCTGCTCTTCCCCAGTCGCATATTGGACACCTTCTGACCTGAGAGGCTCATCTTCCAGCACCATATCTTCTTGCCTTTTGATACTATCCATGGGGTTTTCATAGTACAGATACTGGAGTGGGTTTCCATTTCCTTCTCCAGTGGGTCATGTTTTGTCAGAGCTTTCTGCTATGATCTGTCCGTCTTCGGTGGCCCTGCACAGCATAGCTCATAGCTTCATTGAGCTGTACAAGCCCCTTCGCCATGACAAGACAGTGATCCATGAAGGGTTTTTTTATTAATACTAACATGCAAATATATGTTTAATTTTATCAACCATTTACATGTTTATTCCTGTGAATAGTTTCTGTAGGGGCCCCTATGTACTGCTTTGCCCAGTGCCCATAATGCTGTTAAGACAGCCCTGATCCTGCTCAGCTGCCATTGAACAGTTTTATCCCATTACATTAAAAAAATGTTGCTTTATTTCTGCAATATTGACATGTCAAGAGTATGATATTCTCCCTTTTTTTAGTCAGTATCCCTGTTATTGCTACCGAAGCATGAAAACTCTTATAGGAAATATATTTTAAACTAATCTATATATTTCAGGTTGATTTTCCTCCCACTTTATTCTGAATTAAAGATTAAAGAACATTTGAAAATCAATAAATATTTCCTCACATTTCCATAATGTGCTTTCTGCTTCAGTATGCTGTTCAGTATGTATTAATGTGTTACCTAGCTGTTGCAGAAAAAACTGTTTCTAAGCAACATTAACTCTGCAGCATGATGCATTATGTCTACAGCTAATGTAGAAACATAGGATAGCTGAAATATTTGTATTGAGTCAGTCAGCTTTGGAAATCATTCTTTTTCAGGCTCAGGAGCATAGAAGAGTAATAAAACCAACCTTGTATTAAATCTATGCAGACACCCTCATGACTGGATTTCTGAATTATTACATTGCCATAGGATATTATAATGGTTCTGCTTTTAAGTTGAAAAGCAGGTGGGCTATGACTTCGTATGTAAGTTTAGAAAGCTGGACTTCTCCAGATATTGCCAAAGTATAATTATCAGAGCCCTAACTAAACAATGGAGAAAGATCACAAAGATGATTAAGGGACTGGAGGCTAAAACATACAAAGAATGCAGAAATTGGATATGTCTAGTTTAATGAAAAGAAGGACTAGGGGTGACATTGATAGTAGTGTTCCAATATCTGAGTGGTTGCCACAAAAAAAAGGGAGTCAAGCTATTCTCCAAAGTACCTGAGGGCAGGAGAAGAAGCAATGGCTATAAACTAATCAAGGAATGAAGCAGTCTAGAACTAAGGAGAAATTTCCTGACAGAACAATTAATCAATGGAATGACTTTCCTCCAGAAGTTGTGGAGGGTCTGACTCTGGAAGTTTTTAAGAAGAGATTAGACAATTGTTTGTCTGAAATGATACTGGGCCATGATGACAAACCTATGGCACGCGTGGCACAGGTGGCACGCAGAGCCATTTCTGCCAGCACGTGAGCTGCAGGCAAACTTACCTCACTGTACATGTGCATGCCTCACAGCTGATTTTCAGCCAGTTTGAGATCTTTTTCAGTCTCCCAAAAGCTTGAGGAAGGCTTCTGCAGGCTTCTACAAGCTTTGTTGGCCAAAATCTAGCCCCGTTTCGTCATTTCCAGTATTTTTGGAAAAACAGGAAGTGACAAAACTGGGCTAGATTTCGGCCTACAAAGCTTGTAGAAGCCTGCACAAGCCTTCCTCAAGTCTTTGGGNGGGGGGGGGGGGGGGGGGGGGGGGGGGGGGATTTCACACGCATGCATAGGGGACATGGGAGAGGCACACATTACCTTCTGGGTGCTGGCACGCGAGTGCAAGCGTGTGCACAATTTTTGGCACAGGAGGCCAAAAAGGTTAGCCACAACTGATATAAGGTTTCCTGCCTGAGTAGGTTGGATTAGAAGACCTCCAAGGTTCCTTCCAACTCTGTTGTTCTATTAGAATTATACTTCAGCAAAATGGAGGCCAAAGCATCTCCACTGTTGCCTTAACTGTTATATTCACACATTGTTAAACTATGCTTTACTAAAAAAAAAACCTCAATTGTTGCAGTATCTAAAGTTACTCCTGTGCATAGTCACGAAGCAGAAAATGAGTCATACCTGAAAAAAGGCCGAAGGCAACAAACAACTCCATATTAGGCAAAAGAACTGGCAAGAACAAATAAGCTCCATAAGCTCCCTTATCTCTAAGTTAGGTGACTACTCAATAAAAGAGAACGTAACCAGTCCTCTGGGCGCTCTCATCAAGAAGATTCATTGTGTCTGTGTGGTTCTTCCTAATCGATGCGAGGTCCGGTCACCTAGGCGGGTGGTCGAAACTCTGCCAGTTCCCACCGGGTGATCTCTTCCACTGCGGTGTCTAACAAACTTCACACTCAATTAATTGGATTTACACAACATAAGAAACTGTACTGTGAAAACACTGGGGTTGGGATAGAAACAGGAGTATTTCAGGATGTAATTAATGAGAAGCTGATACCCCTCTTAGGACCAATCTTTCCTGGAAAGAGAATGGTTAGCCATTTGATCTTGCATTTTAAGAAAGAGAGGTTCAAATGGCTCTCAAAGCCTGCCTTTATGAATGCACTAATGAATACAGTTGTGGCTTATTCAACTTCTATGATTCTATATATTAACCTCTAACTTGCAGGACACTAAACTTAATGTGAATCAATCTTTCTGGTTTGAGAACTATTTTAACCTGCCTTTCACGGTTGTCTTTGTGGATGGTGTTGTGTATAAGAATTAGAATACTCCAAATACTTTAATCTGATTGGCCGAGCAG
>BHFT01036223.1:0-25289 GCA_004320025.1 Laticauda laticaudata | reverse complement strand
AGTGTGTGTGTGTGTGTGTGTGTGTGTGTGTGTGTGTGTGTGTGTGCATACACGTACGTGCACACAACTGGAATATGGGTTTGATGCATCTTTTCACATTACATTAGTCATGCTTTTTCTTCATTTATTAGCATCAGGAGTCAATGCGATGGAACCTAAATATACTAGTCTTCAAGAATTGTGTTGCGATTAAATTAATGTGAACAATATACATTGTGTCTGCATGTTAACAGGATAAAGATCCGTGTCTATTACAGAATTCACACTTCCAAAATGCAAGATTTCCCATCCTCATGGTTTAGCAGTCTGGGAGGTAAGGATGCTTCACTAACCTTGATCTCTGTTCCCAGCCTCTCTGATCTTAGCTGCCATCTGATTTTATGTTTTGTGTTTTTCTTGTTTTTGGTCTTTCTAATTTCTTTTTGCTAACCTCATTGACGATGTGTAAGTTTGAGAGAGTAAGAAATTACTCAAAATAAGACACATGTTTATTCTGAGTATGATCTGGCTTTCTTTGATAGAAAGACAGTCTAGTCTCTACTTTTCTATTTACCAGTCAACTCTAAGAATAATCTTCAGTGAACAAAAATTAATACTGGTGTTCCAAGCAAGGATCTTAGCCCTCCTTGTTTTGGTGATACATTTCTAGACTTTGTCATGAACACAAATTCCACCATGGATATTTCTCCACGTTGTCCACCATAATATGTAGTGCCACCTGGTGCTTTTTGAAGTCTCCAGAGCATCTCCAGCAGCTGAAATTTCCTATTTCACAAGGCTGTTAATTTTGTAAGTGTGTCTTCTGCCTGGCTGTCATCTTTGTTGCTCTGCATTGTCAGAGTGTCAGTGGAATCCAAGTGGTTCTCCTCGATTTTTAAAGCAAGGTTGTCAAATCCAGTACTATCTGCCATTGGTAAGGTGGTTGAAGGGACTTCTGCAGTACGGGTTGGGGTGGAGCAATACATGATGAAGCCGATCATGATGACCACAAAGGATAAGAGATACAGCACAGAAAACTGTCCAACATAAAAGACAGAGAGAGAGAAAAGTACAGAGATGAATAGCCTCTTCCATACAAATATGGGTAACCATAAAATCCATCTACTCTGGAATAGAATAACTTTATTGTCACTTCGAATGTACATTAATCGGCATCCATTAAAATGAAATTTCATTGCATACACCTCTCAAAGGGTCATCACCTCCAGTATACACTACTTATGTATATAACAAAATAAATACATAATTATGCCTAAACAAGGGAATCCAGAGGAGTGAGGGATAGTACATGCCTTATGACATCACTGCATAAATGATGTAAATGATATAATTTGCATAATTATATGATGATACAAATAAGCCTCTATTTGTGTCATGTATATGATAATATGATACAGACAACATCAACATAGTTTATACTAGATGGATAGGCATTTTGTTGGTTCTTTTTAACAGCAAAGGCTTTCCTGAAACAACAGAGGATTTACTGTATCAAATTCTTTCAATTACATTTCGATAAATTACTGGGATAACTCACGCTATTTGACAGACAGATTGAGAAGATGGGAGAGGGAGGGTTAATTCTAGGCCTTGTCCCAATCTCACATCACTTTTGCTCTCCTTAGCCAGTTTTACTTCTCACCTTCCCTTCCATTATTGATTCAAACAATTGAACAAAGAAAGAACAGAAGAAAATAAATCTTAGGTCTAGCATTAGCTTCAACATTCCTTCAAAACTGAAGATGATTTAGCTACAGGAGCTTTGACCTTGGATTTTGGTATGTAAGCTGAAATGTATCTATCTATAAGATTTGGATGCAAAAGATCAGAAAAGCATTAAAAACTCTGAAGCACTTTTGGTCCCCCGATGAAGGATAGATGATCTGCCTGCCAAAAATTCTAGAAGAATCTATAAGCAGCTCCAAGCTATCTAGCACTAGTGAAATAATGTACCAGGGCTCCATACATGAGGAAACAGCTCTAATTCAAAGCACCAAATCCATATGCAAAGGTGAAATGCTACCTCAAAACCTTTTGTAACACTCTAATTTGGCAATCATTCAAATCAGGAGACAGATTATGAGCACTTTTGCTTCCAATGCTATATTTTAATTGCTGCTGGTAGACAAGGAAATTTACAGAATAGCCCGTATTTTTTTCCCCTTCGACTGGGGAAGGGAACTTGAAGACTCATTCCCGTAGAGACACTCTGATCTCTGTCACTAAAAGTTAGAGGCAAGATTTACTTCTTTTAGTCAACAGTTGACCACATGGATCCTCCTAAGGCCTTCCAAAATCTCACGAGTGCCCCAGAAAGCTCTTATATTAATATGTTTACCCTGTTTTATTGGTAACTAAATGAAACAAGGTTGGCACTCTCTTTTTTTGAGATGTTTTTCCAACCTCCAAGTCAAGTTTATCGCCCTGAGATTCCCAATATCCAAATATTAACTAGATCCACATCTGCTCAATTTTTTCAAGGTCAGCAAAGTTTGGCTAGATACCATTGCCTGCTGTAATTAGGCAATAATTATATTAACTATAATTGGCTATATTTCTGTTTAAATATAAATGAAATAAAACCAAGTTCACTTTTCTGCATTGACGCCTAGCAAATCACTCAAAAAAAACAAAGTGTGGCCTTTGGTGCCCAAATTGTCATGCATACCTGCTGTAAACATTTAGAAGTCTTTAAATCCAATCACAAATAAAGTTTTATCCAATTAAACATTGGCCTGCACGTATTTGAATGAATTTCTCTGAAGTGTGGAAAGCTCTACCATCGTAAGAAAAATGTAATTAGTTGGTTAAATATAATGCTTCTGAGAAAAGAACCTGTAAAGAATTCTGAGTAAGCTGAAAAGCTCCAATAATCTTTAATCAACAAGAGTTAGTGCAATAAAGCTTCTCATTTGGCAGTAGCTTTATATCATTCCAGCTTCATATTAAATACTCTGACTCAAAGTTGCTTCTCCAAAACTGCCAGCCATGCTTATTTTCTATCCTTCTGTTAAAGTTGAAATAAATGTGACTGAACTATGGACCTTATGAATGGAAACAAAAGCTGTTTGTGAGTCACTTCCTAACCTTGCCTAATTCAACCCTCAACATTATAAAACGCACAGCAATATATACCAACATTATGGTAGAAAGATGTTCTTGTCAGATGCACATAACTTAAAAATCCAATCAGAAGTACAAAGGTGACCTATATAGAAAATAAAGAGCTTTAAAACCAAAAGAAATTACTTTTTTAAGTCTGAAACTAACTCTATGCCAAGAATCTGAGGTAGCAGTTTTGCTGGGAAAAATGACCTTTTGGAGTCATAAATCTGAACTTCTTAAAAGAAGCTTAATCTCATCCCCTCACAGACATTTCAGCAAATCAGTTTCCAAATGCAGTGGATAATGCTGGTTTATCAATCTAAAACATTCTGTGTTGGAGACTTACAGCAAGCAGTTTCACTAAATAAACCAAGGTAAACTTTCAAGATCTTATTCTTGAAAATGGTTATTTTCTCTGGGCGCTTAACAGAGGGCTGCTCTCTTTCCATGGTAATATATGCTCTGACTTTTCCAAATTGCTATTTTCTCATACTGTGTCACCAGAAATCTCAGAATTCATGATGCTTTCAGGATTCCAAGTTTTAGGAAAACTCGACACTGCTTGTGTTCATACGTTTGAAGTAATTTACAAAAAATTAGTTCATTTAGTTTGTTTTTAGCTGAGTATGACAAGTGATCCCAGCCAATGTAGTCTTGGAATTGTGATTTTTGACTTATTGAAAAATATAATTAGAATCACGATAAGTCAACAAATCAGCGTTAAAATAGGAACCTTTATTTAATTCCAAAAAATTCACCAGGTATAGCCACAAGGAACAGAAATGATGCTTTTTCCATTGGAGAACAGGTTTTAGGAAAATTGGGATAATAAAGAGAGGCTTAATAAATCCAGCAAAGCTGCACACTTCTATATTTTGCTACTGGATTTTGGGGAGGTGACTTATGTGGACTCTTGGGGACATAAAAAGGGACTAGGGGTTCCATGTAGCTACTAGCTGTCCTAATTTAAGCTAATGTGAATAATTGCCCATCTTATTTCTTGTCTGCTGTAGGATCAGACACTTGGCAGTCAAGGTGGCATTACCAAGGAAGGTGGATAACATCCTTCTATTCCCTCAAAAAATAAGGTATCTGCAGATACTCTTTTATTATTTGTGCATCTGATGTAGACTATAGTCTACAAAGTGTTGCAATAAATGTGAATTCTAATCAATGAAAATTAACACTACAATAAATCAGTTAGTTATTAAAGGATTGCAAAACTGCTGATGCTTTAAGTCCTTATTCCAACCATACTTCAACGTGCTCAGTTAGCAGGATCCCAGTCTCACTCACCTTGTAGCCAAACAAGAAAAGTCCAAAGAAAAGACTGTAGAGATCAGCTGTCAGGATGCCCAGATTGACAGAGGTGGCACTGGTCACCCTAATCACAATCGGCATGAAGCTGTACAGCCCAAACATGCACAAGGCAAAAGCCATGAAGAGCAGGGCTGGAAAAGAAAGCAATGACTTGTCAGTTCAGAGACTGAATGCCAAGAATATAAAAATCAGACAAGGGAAAACACCAATACTGAGAAATTTATTTTTCCCCACCGCTAATACTTTTGTAGAACTGTCATAATCTATTTGCAGATTCTCCCAAACCAGGCAAAACAACAATGTCCCTAATCCAGGGATGTCAAAACTCAATTTAATTGAGGGCCGCATGAAGGTTGTGTTTAACCTCAGGAGGCCAGGGTGGGAATGGCCAGGTTGGGCATGGCCAGCATGACATCACTTGTGTGTGTGGGGGGGGCGCCTGTGGTGACCCAAGCACTCTGCTCACGAAAACAGGCTTCCAAGGTCTGTTTTCAGCTGTAGTGGCCTCCTGCAACCCTCTGCCAGTGAAAACGGAGCGGGAGGGGCACACACAGCCCTCCCGAGCTCATTTTCACTGGCAGAGGTGCTGTGGGCCAGTCCTTTACTATTTCCAGGATGGCCCAGTGGGCCAGAACTAAGCATCCCATGGGGCAGATCCAGCCCCTGGGCTTTGAGTTTGACACTCCTGCCCTAATTCCTAATTGCTGCTCTTCCTGGCTGGCAATGAACAGTAGCCGAACAACAAATGGGAATTCAAGACTGCTAAATTAAACACTTATTAACGATTAATGTCATGTCTATAGCCTTCTGTAGCAAATAGAAATGACCTCAAAATGAAGACATGTACACAGTGACTTTGTCATGCATTTATCATGCAGGGAAGATTAAGTTTAATTGTAGTGATCCTTTATATTCAATGCAAACAGAATGTCTGCATTTTATGCATTTGTTTTCTAAATAAAGCTACACAGTATTGCAAAAAAAAAAAAAAANAAGCTACACAGTATTGCAAAAAAAAAAAACAACTCAACCCCTCTCTATCTGCACTTTGTTGTTTATTTTAGTTCACTAGGAAACATAGTAAAAGTAGCTCTGATTTGCAAAGTAACTCAGTTTATTTGTCCCTGTGCTGTACAACTCATACGTACCAATTTTCCAGTTCCACTGAATGTTAGCTATGTCTCTATGTTCCACAATAGCTCTAAAAATGGCAAGGAAAAAGAAGAGAAAGAATAAAAACAGAAAATAAATGTTCATTAAAATGTGAAGGTATTGTTTTCAGAGTCTAGAATAAAATAACAAGCAATAGATTAAATTAATAGACAAATCAGTTTACAACAAATTAACCTTTACTTATAAATTAATCCCACAGGATTGAGATGGACTTGAGACCATCTCAAATCAGAATGTATAGAATCACAGCTTTGAGATACATTTTCTTGCTCCTTAAAGAACAGATTTATAACAATATAAACTTTTAGAGAAAGGAGCCCAATTTGCCAATTAAATTTTCTTAAAATAAAACAATGTGCTACAAAGTGTTGGGAGGTAGCATATAGATGATGATGATGATATATTAAATATGATGTATTAGAAAGCAGAGAAATAAGTTTTTGATGAATTGAAAACTGTAACACACAAGTTAAGAGGGTTTTTTTAAAAACAAATAACCCAGAACTTTCCAAATAAAAACCTATAAATGGTTTTATTGCATTCAAGTACACAAGTCCATAGCTCAACGTTTGGCATATCAAAAAACAGGTATTCATAGTATATCATAATAGAAGTTTACTAACTGAAACATATTTACTTGTTTAATCAATCAAGAATTCAATCAGGACAGATGATTAAAGTGGAAATTAAAAACATACTTCCACATCTTTTTCTCAAAGTTAATCAGCATTTTATAAAAAAACTAAATAAGTATATTTATTTTTTAATAATTTTTCTCACTTCTTTTTATCAGAAATCTCTTGTTCTAAAACAAAAAAAAGGGGGTTTGAAAATTGTTCCCTAAATGCTGATACCTTGTGTGTGTGTGTGTGTGTGTGTGTGTATGTTTTATTAGAATAGGACAAGAACTTTATTGATTTAGTCATTTGGCCATATCAAAAGTATAAAACTGGTCCAAATATACAAGTAAATGCAAAGAAAATAATAGTCCATAGTATATCATTAGCCCTGGTGTAAATATTTCATCCTCTTCTAAATGGCCTTTGATACAAAGAGTATGGTCTTACTAATAATATGCAGGTTTGTTCCCTGACCTCCCTTGAACTATTTCAATTATATAAGGAACCACACCAGTGGTGAAATGCTACCAGTTTGGCCCAGTTCAGCAGAACAGGTAGTAAAAAAAAAAGCTCCGACGATCAGCTGAGAGGAAAAAGAAAAGCACAGGAAGAGAAAAAGAAAAGTGCAGTCCTACTCTCCCCTGTGCTTTTTTCTTCTTTATTCTCTCAGTTGATTGGTGCGGCAGAGCCTCAGCTGGTGTTTGGAAAGCTGTGTGTGTGCATTAGGTGTGTGCCAGCACAAATTAGGTGTGTGCAAGCACAAATTAGGTGGGTGCAGGGGTGGGATTCAAAATTTTTAACAACCGGTTCTGTAGGCGTGGCTTAGGTGGTGGGTGTGGCTTGGTGGTCATGTTATTGGCTGGGCATGGCCAACTCAATATCACTCACATCGAGGCACGCATCTCCTCGCCTGGCCTCTCATGACTGTGGGGATGCTGCAACAGTCGTAAGTGTGAAAAATGGTCATAAGTCACTTTTTTCAGTGCCACTGTACCTTTGAATAGTCACTTCACACAAGCAAAGTACCAGCAAAGGAGGAAAAAAAAAACTCCAGAGATGTTCCTGAGACAGGAAGTCTAGTCCTGCCAAGAATGTAATAAGGGTTAACGGAGAGGCAGTTTCTGTAAGCAACACCAGAATGTTTTCTTCCTGCCTTCCTTACAGGATTAGGCCAGTAATTTCTTCTAACAACCGGTTCTCCGAACTGCTTAGAATGTTAACAACCAGTTCTAGCGAATAGATGCGAACTGGTAGAATCCCACCCCGGGTGTGTGCATGCATGAATTAAATGCGTGCACACATGAATAAGATGCGTGCACACACAAAGTGTGTGATCACCTAACCGGAAGGAAAACTGCTAGAATCCCACCATTGAACCATACCCAGAAAATCAGATTGCTATTAATATTAAGTATTACTTAAGAAACAGTATGAAGAACACTGTACTAGCAGCGAATTTACAGCTTCAAGTTTTATTGGTCTCTAGTTCATACAATCAAATAAATCAGTATGGAGAAGCTGAATTGAATAGAACAGAACAGAATTAGAACAGAACATAATTCTTTATTGGCCAAATGTAATTGGACACTAGGAATTTGTCTTTGGTGCATTTGCTCTCAGTGTACATAAAAAAATACATAAACAGGAACTCAGTCCAAATGACAAAAAACATGAGAACTGTTTCAAATCATTCAAAAAGACTCTGTTTTGACTATGTAATTACAAATAAGTGTTGGAAATTCAAAGGACCAACATAGGCGCCTTAATACAAATTCTAAAGTAAATAAGCAAACATAAAAATGAACCAATGAGAAAAATAGTTGAATGTCTGCTTACTGAAACCGTGAAAGATAAAACAGTCTGTAGCAATGAATGCAGAAAGTCGAGATCTGAACCCGCCAATGGTTAATCTCATAGAATCCTTAATTCCATGACTAATTCTATGAAAGTCAAAGAGATTATTTGCATGAATAACCATTGGCTGGACTTGACAATCCATCTGACTGCAGTTAGTTCACAGACTGATAAACACTGAATTCAGGCTATGAATTGTGCACATTGGATCAGGCAAGCAAATCAAAACTTAATTATCTTCAATTGTCAGGTGAAATCTGAGTTTCTCCTATAACCTTGTGTCCTGTTTATTACAGAATGTCCTGTACATTATATGTGTAAGACAAGGGTCTTTAAATTTGACAAGTTTGTCAACTCCCAGAATTCCTTAGCTAACGTGACTGGAGGAGAAATTCTGGGAGTTGAAGTACACAAATCTTAAAGCTGTCTTGTTTGAAGACCCCTGGTGCAAGAGATATATGAAAAGACACAAAAAGTTGACAAGAAGCAATAAGTATAAGAAAGCTTGGTGGCCCAAGTCAAGAAATGTGAAGCTCTCTCCTGGTTACAACCTTTCAAGTCTACAGATGCTCAAACACCCACACAGGTTAATTGCGATGTTAACAATGGGTTAATAATTACACCCACCAATACATAGAAGAGAAACCACCCTGTTCTGTGAATGGTTTCCTTTAATTACAATTAAAATACATATAGTAGATTCTTACAGCTGCACACCGCTGATAACAGTCCCAAACAAGCCCACCATTCCTAGAAACTCCATTCTGCTCAGATTTTTCACAATGTATTCCTCACTCACATTCGAAATGGCATATAATGAAGCACCAAGGAGGACTAAGACATCTCCAACCACCACGTCACTTCCTGCAGAAAACAGGAACAATAACAACAGAAGGAATTTGAGTGGTAAAATTAAAAGGATGATTAGTAATATTTCCAGTATTAACCAGAACAACTAGACACAAGGACAGTTTTTTCCCAAATGACATCACTCTGCTAAACAAATAATTCCCTCAACACTGTCCAAATATTTACAAAGTCTGCACTACTATTACTATTAATCTTTTCTTCACTCCTTATCACCCATCCCCTCCCACTTGTAACTGTATGACTGTAACTTTGTCACTTGTATCCTTACAATTCATATTGACTGTTTCCTAGTATGATTTGTTTGCTTATTGTACCCTATGACTATTATTAAATGTTGTACCTTATGATTCTTGACTCTTCACAAATGTATCTTTCATTTTATGTACACTGAGAACATTTGCACCAAGACAACTTCCTTGTATGTCAATCATACTTGGCCAATAAAGAATTCTATATTCCATTCCATTCTATTCTATTAAAATGTTGAAGAGGTGGTGTCTCCTTTCTCCTTATACAATAAACATTGAGTGTGTTTAGTGCTTCATCAAAACCCACTTCTGATTTGAGATTTCACACATACAACTGGTGAGATTTAGAACTTTTTCTTAGATTTACCTTCCTTTTAAAGCACACCATCCAAATAAATGATCATGACTGTCCTGAAAAACCTAAGCAAAATCAGACCTGGAGGACAGGTTTTGGAAAACACCCAGAATCTTCAGAAAACATCCCAGGTTAAAATAATGATACTATTTCCATATTATTGATTGGAGGTCAGCCAGTAAGGATCTCAACTTAAAAATATTTTACCTTCAAAATATATCAGTTAAAGACTTATATATCTTTTTGTGTCTCTGAGCATATCAAGAGGCAGGAGGGCCAAGTTGAAAGTTTTTAATTGTATTTCAAATTTATTTCCTATGTCATTATTTTTACACAGGCAAATTCAGGTATTCAGGTATTCAGATTCCAATATTTATGAACAGATAGTTCTTTATAACTTGGAAGGAAATAATGCCTCAGAACAATATAAAATCAGCTAGTTGGAGATCAATGACAGTATTCTTAAAGTTTATGAGAAAATAACATTATACAAACTCGAAACAAAATATAATAAAATAAGCCTTTTAAATTATGTTTAAAAACAAAATTTAAAATCAGAAAAAAATGAAATTTAGAAAAATTCAAAAAATCAGAAATAGTACTATTTAGATACCCAATTATTCAATTCCATATGAATTGTAGTGTTTCCCATAATTGTTGGAAAGTGTTTAGTAAAAGAGGAACTCACCTATTTGTATTGAAAAATTCAATTCAATTCTGAATTCAATCTTCTGAATTAAAGAATTCAACTCAAGCATCAAAAACATTTGGCCTTAACTGTACAAAACTAGTTGTACAACAACTAGCCTGTAATGTCTTTACTGTTTTACCTTTATCTGACTGAAAGTATTGTTCAAGTTTCTCTTCACAGCATGATAAAAACAAGGAAAGAAAACCTGGAAATCAGCATTAAATCTAGGATTATCAAAACGTTCACAATGGCAGTTGCGACCATGTGTTTGAAGCTCTACCCTTTTCGGCATGGGGCTTCACACGTGCAGCTGCAGATAATATGTAGACTTTATTTATTCCCCTGTCTCCCCACAGTTCTAAACTTACCCTGTTAAATTCTACAGAAGCTTTGGACTTTAGATGTGTGCATCTAAAGACCATAAAATCACAAAGATTATAAAGATTATAAAACAATACAGCAAATGACCTCTGTGGATGATTATTTGTTTTTTGCCTCAGCTTTGCCATCAAACCCTCAGTTTCTTTTAGAGACATTTTTGAAGATGTTGAAATTATTCATATGTAGGCAACATAGGTTTTGGACTCACTGTAAGTCATTTTTGACCTTGAAGTCAAGATACATTCTCAGAACAATTTGGGTTCATTGGCATTTACAAAGCAAGGCAATGGAGGCAGGGGAGAGATGGAGAATGCTGGCAGTATTGTGCCATCACAACATAAGCCCCACTTCTTTGATGTACATGTCACAACTTTACCCACACACACCTATGAAAGAACCTGAGCTTGTGCTGCAAAATTGCTTTCGACAGTTTGGTAAACACTTCCATGTTTGGCTTTTTTTTGAAATAAAATCATTCCTGCCCTTACAAAATAAGAAAACATTTCTTGTTCTAAAACACGGTACCTAATCCTAATTCTGCTTTCAAATTGTGGTGCTGGAAAAGACTCGAGTCCCTTAAACTGCAAGGAGATCAAACCAGTCAACACTAAAGGAAACCAACTCTGGCTGTTCTTTAGAAGGACAGATACTGAAGTTAAAACTGAAATACTTTGGCCACCTGATCAGAACAGAGGACTCACTGAAGAAGACCCTGATGTTGGGAAAGATTGAAGGCAATAGAAGAAGAGGATGGCAGAGGATGAGATGGTTAGATAGACACAATGAACATGAATTTGGGTAAACTCTAGAAGACAAGGGAGGGCAGAGAAGCCTGGTTAGAAGCCTGGCTCCCATGGCTAGTATGCTATGTTGACAATCAGCAAGTCCATGTTCAAAACCCAAGTGCTGCTGCATGACAGAGGGAGTTCCCGTAATTCATTCCATCTCCTTCCAATGTAGCAGTTTGAAAGTGTGCATTTCAAAGTAAACAGATAGGTTTTGCACATTAATGGAGGTGTGAAAGGAGCCCCCAATTGGGTGTCTCCAAGCAACAGGGATATCACCTGTTATTCCTTCCAACTGGAAGCATCATGATGCTTTGAACACAAATATGAATGAGGGGAGCCTGAACTGTGTGGTCCATGGGTTCACAAAGAGTCAGACATAACGTAGTGACTGAAAAACAAAATCCTAATTCAGACAACTTGTGTATAATGGATTCTACTTGATAGAGAATTCTATAGTAAACAAACGTATTACCTGCTCTTGGATATTTTAAGAACCCCAGGAGAAACCACACATTCGGTTAATGCCAATGATTATCTATCCAGAATCTTAGATTTCCTCCCCATATCTCTCTATATTTTGCATTAAGGGCTTAACTTAACTTTCCATAAAAATCAATAGATCAATCTCCTTAAGCGCTGTACCAACTTCTTCATTTCAGAAAGTTTCCAAATGGATGTTATTTTATTTTATTTTCTGGCCAAGACTTTTAGTCCTTGTTTTACTAAGCCTTACTGTAATATGATCCTACTGAAAACCTTGTTCAATGTCCAAATTGTTCTTTTCAACAGAAATGCACATTTTTATGGGCTGGGGATGTTTTTTCAGGCAGAGTAACAGTCTTTTAAATAAGTGATGTTAAAACAAATGAAAAATTTCTGAGGACTATGTTGCTATTGTAAGAGGATAAGAGCAATTGGACTTCTGCCTATCATCAGGGCAGCCAGAGACTTCAGCACTTTAGCTTTTATTACACTTATGATTTTATCTAGAATATGAAACTCTTACTTGGAAAAAACCCTATCAAACTTAAAAGGTAGGTGCAGCTTCCAGGGAAGAAATTGTGTACTGAAGATGGCTCTGCTAAAAGGAGCTTCAAAGACCGTATGACAATGAAAAGCCATCCAGTAGACTGGTTCTTCATAATTCCTCTCCAGATAAGAGGGCGTGAGATCACTCACAAGTGCTCCAAACAGTTGCTCCTCACAAAGAGACTGCAAGACAGTGTTTTCTGGCAGCTATGAGAGAACAAGGGGAATAGCCATCTTTTGCTTAAATTGGGGTGGTGGCAGAGATGGTATTCAGCAGGTTCTGACCAGTTCTGGAGAACCAGTAGCGGAAATTTTGAGTAGTTTGGAGAACTGGTAGTGGAAATTTTGAGTAGTTTGGAATACTACCTACCGGCCCCGCCCTCATCTGTTGACTGGCCCCACCCTCATCTATTTTCTGCCTCCTGAGTTCTGCTGATCGGGTCTCCTTTTGTTGCCCTGCACAGGAGAATGGAGCTGGAAAGCAGGTTAGTGGGGTGGAATTTTGCAGTAACTTTCCCCCAGGAGTGAGGAAGAGAATCGAGGTGGGAATGGAGATTTTATAGGATCCTTCCCCTGCCACACCCACCAAGCCACGTCCACAAGCCACACCACGCCAACCAAACCATGCCACGCCCACCAAGCCACGCCCACAGAACCAGTACTTAAAAAAATTTGAATCCCACCACTGGGTGGCAGGGTCAGCATCTTCTAAAGGGCGCAGGGTTCATATTCAGGTAGTACTTGACTTACAATCATTCATTTAGTGACTGTTTCAAATTACATCAACACTGGAAAAAGTGATTTATCACCTTTTTTCCCACCTTTTTTACAACCATTGCATCATTTCCATGGTCACATGATCAAAATTCAGGTGCTTGGCAACTGACTCATAATATTTATGACAGAATCCCAGGGTCATGTAATCACCTTTTGCAACCTTCTGACAAGCAAAGTCAAAGGGGAAGTCCAATTCACAAAACAACCATGTTACTCACTTAACAACTGCACTGATTCACTTAACAACCATGGCAAGAAAGGCCATAAAATAGAGTAAAATTACATTTAGAACATAGAATAAGAGTTGGAAGGGACCTTGGAGGTCATCTAGCCTAGCTCCCTGCTCGAATTGGAACAGCGCCATCTTATCCGCCCGAGTTCTTCTTGGCGACATAAATTTTGGGCTCAATTGTGGTCATGAGTTGAGGACTATCTGAACTTTCTTTTCTACTCACTTCTGGAAATTGCTTTTAACTGCTTTTCAGCTATTAGGGATCTTTGGATTGGCAAGTCTGAAAAACTTGGCGAAGTTTCCTTTAATCTTTAGTGAAAGATGTTCTAAATACACGTTTAAGGACTTCAAACAATTTTCCTTGGAATGAACAGCAAAAGAAATGTGATTATAAATGGATCAAGTGCCCAGATGGATTTTGGAGTCCTTCACATAGAAAAATGCTTTTGTTTTGAATTATTTAAAAAAACATAACATAAAAGAGGGAAACTGAAGGAATAAAGATTACAATTAAAGAACGCTTAAAATTATTTTTGAACAATGGACCCAAAGGTTAATTTTTAGACTATCTTCCTCTATAGGCAAACTATATTTAAAAGATGTGATGCCAGAGGAACAGGTTTTACTGGATGAGAGTTGGTACTGATTAAAAAATAATAGGCTTCAAGAATGATATGGAAGAAGATGCTACACTAGATATATAAAAGAAACTGGCTGATGTCTTAATTATAAAAGATACACGAGCAACAAGCCAAGAGACCTAGATAATTTCTCCATTTACAAAAGAGATCTGTTAAAGCTTTGAAGGATTTTGTGGCTGAGTTAAGAACTGTATCAATAGAGAGGGGTTGACAGTGAAATCATGCAAAGCGCTGGATTTTCCTTCCCATTCCTCAAAAACTGCATGGAATAAGGGGTGGAATATGGTGGCAGGGAGGAAGGGGTCTCACAAGCTTTCCTCACCACAAAGGTTAGACCTTGGAGCAGGGATGTAAAACTCAAGGCCTGGGGGCCGTATTCCGCCTCCGGGGACGCCCTGGAAACAGGGAAGGACTGGCCCACGGTACCTTTGACAGTGAAAACGAAGCTCAGGAGGGCCACGTATGGCTCTCCTGACCTCTATTCTCACTGGCAGAGGGTTGCAGGAAGCCATGGGAGCTGAAAATGGAGCTTGGGAGTCCATTTTCTCTGGCAGAGCACAAATGCCCCCAACATGAGTGACATCGAGCTGGCCACACCCACCCTGGCTTCCCCCACTCCAGCTCCCCCTCCGGAAGTCAAACACAACCCTGATGCGGCCCTCAATTAAATCAAGTTTGACACCCCTGCCTTGGAGCAAGAGAACTGTTCCCGATTTTTTGGAGCAGAGCATGGGATATGCTGCAGAGGAAACAAAAAACAGTAAGCTCTTTCTTTTGCAGCTAAGGTGGAAAACTTGAAGCATCGTATATTTGCAGAGCACAATTATGGACAATATCACAAAGATACTGCAAGTATCTTGAATGGCAAAATATGGATTTGAGGACGCTTCTTGCCACAGTTGTTAAGTGAATCCCTGCAGCTGTTATGTTAGTAACACGGTTGTTAAGTGAATCTGGCTTCCTCATTGACTTTGCTTGTCAGAAGGTTGCAACAGATGATCACATGACCTCAAGACACTGCAACTGTCATAAATATGAGTCAGTTGCTAAGCATCTGAATTTTGATCACATAACCATGGGGGTGCCTCAATGGTCAAAACAGGAAAAACAGTCAAAAGTCACTTTTTTTCAGTGCTTTGAATGGTCATTAAATGAACTGTTGTAAATTGAAGACTCCCTGTACCATGCAGTACAGTTAGCACTTGCCAATAGTAATTCTAAATATTTTGGGGTGGATTATTTTTCCCAGTTTGTTTTGTGATAAAAAAGAGAGAACAGACCGTTTACCTGCCAAAGATTTTCTTGTAAATTATTTTGCTATAGATGTCTAGATAAAAATATGTGTTACTGTGCATACACACACATACACATACATACACACCATTCAATTTAGCTAGCTAACTTTTTTAGGCTAGAAATATCTAGGTAACTGATGAAGCACACTGACTTTCTGAACTGAACAGAGCAGAAATTTTGTGTCTGTGTTTAAACAAGAAAAACTATTATTTTGTTTAGACAGATTTTTCTGGAGAACATTCTTCATTACTAGGCACAAATCTGAGTCTCATCAATGAATTTAAAATATTGAATAAGTCCCTTGCTGCTATCACGGTGAGAGTTTTGGCATACTTAGCAAGTTATTTTGCCCAAATCTTACCTTCACCATCTTGCCTTCCAGCTAATATATCCGCACCAACCATGGTCCCTACGCCCAATAGACAAACGGCAACAGCAATGAAATGGATTAATTTATATCTTGCATGGAGGATGAACCATGATAAAGCCATCAGCACAGGAATCCCAAAACAGTCAAGGAGCTGCCATATGCAGAAAGAAAGAGAACTCCATCATAAAAAAAGAACAGGAAGTGGCCTTTTTCATACAGATAAGGAGATATTCAGGTATCTAACTGGTGTAAATCAGGTTAAACAGCCTAAATAATTTTTATACAGTGAGTAGCAGCAACTAGTTGGGTAGATCAGCCACAGTCAAGCAGGATGACACCTGGTTAATATCTCAATGAGAGACCATAAGGAAGTACAAGGATTGAAGTCTACGCTATGGAAAAAAATTCTAGAAGGCAGTCTTTCCAAACTGTTGCAGAGAAAGCTCAATGTTTGAACTCAACTCAAAAGAGATATTTTTAAATTTGCTTCAGTGGAACACAGAGCTATATAAACTAACTCTAAGGTCCTTCCAAAGCTGCCGATAAATTGGAAAATTAAAGGAAGTTGCTTTACACATGGACCAGCCATGTTATTAGCTTTAAATTAATGAAACATGTTTTCCTTATTCTAAATTTAAATGAAAGCAAAGTTCTGCTTTGTTTTGGTTTTTTTCCTCCTTCATGCCAACTATAACTTTGTCCTGGCCAAGGTCTAGTACCTCAGTCAAACTTTTTGACAAAACTTTAACAACATATTAATAACAGCAACTGAAGTATGTTACTTCATGAAGTTATCTTGAGTATATTTTAAAATAAAAACTTGGACACCACACAGCAGGAATTGAAGAGATTCTTCCTCTGATCTTTGTAATTTAGCATCCATTTCCTCCTGATTTATTCCCAAATGTCCATACCATGAGAAGTGGTTAAGTGTTAAGATTAAGATTAGTAACTCCCAGGTTCAAGAGCATTTACACTCATGGAAGTTGGGTAACTTTGAACCAACACTCTCAGTTCAACCTTCCTCATTAGATCATTGTCGTGCTGTTAAAAAAAGGAAATTCTGACCTTCAGAGGAAAAAGGCAAGATATAAATTTCACTAAGTATTATAGACGAGTGTTTCTCAACCACAGCACGCATTTAAGTTATGTGGACTTCAACTGAACTTCATGCTGGCTGGAGAATTCTGGGAGTTGAAGTCCACATATCTTAAAACTTTCTACAGTTGATAAACACTGTTACAGACTGTCATATCCTTGGTAGAGTTGGACTCTGAGGGAGAGGAGGAACAGCCGACAGGGAGTGGAGGTGTGGCTCCGGAGGTTATAGAGGAGGCTGGGGAAGAGCAGAGGCCAGCTGGGCAGTCAGAGGAAGAACCAGGCCCATCCCCTCTGCATCCTAGGACACGCAGGGAGGAATGGAGAAGGAAACAACTTGGCTTACAAGAGAGGAAGCGGCCATGATCCTCCTCATTGGTTGCAGCTGGGGAGAATAGTATATAAGAGAGACAGTTACAACAGAGCGTTGCCAGAGCAAAGCATGTTTATTTTGGGCTGAAGTTATCCTGGTTGGCGTCCTTCCAACAGACTGTGCCTTGATATCTCCTAGAATTTGGTAATTACTTATTCTGGTTAGTTTGTAGAAATTTCATCATTGTAGTTTGTTTGGTTTTTTTATTTCACCTCTATCTGTTCATTAAGTTCAGACTGTATGGCTTTCTTTTGAAGACTATTTTTAGTACGTTTTATCTCCAACTGAGAATTATTGAACAGTGGGGCCAAGTTGGAGACCTTTATTTACATTCTGGATTTTGTTACATTTGTGTTACACTCCAGGTCATCAAACAGATTTTCAAGTTAAAACTGGATCATTTGTTCCGATCAGTGGTGGGATTCAAATTTTTTTACTGCTGGTTCTGTGGGCATGGATTGGTGGGCGTGGCAGGGGAAGGTTACTGCAAAATCCCATTCCCTCCCCACCCTAACCTGCTTTCCAGCTCCATTCTCCTATGCAGGGTAACAAAAGAAGACCCAGCTGATCAGCTGTGATGCAGGAGGCAGAGAATAGATGGGGCGGAGCTAGTCAGAGGTGGTATTTGTCGGTTCTCCGAACTACTCAAAATTTCCACTACCTGTTCTCCAGAACTGGTCAGAACCTGCTGAATACCACCTCCGATGTTACGGTGAGGCTTAGAAAATTTTAAAAATCTCTTGAACTTTAAATAAGGTCCAAAGAAGAACTTTGTATTAGAATTTTAGGATTTTATGCAGATTTCTTCAGAAGGAGGTACCATAATGCAAAGAAGCTCACTGCCAAGATCACCACACATGGTCTCAGCAGCTGGGAAAGAGCAACTGGGTTCCTACTTGTAGCAGGCTCAAAAGAAAGAAAGAAATCTGCGAAACAGTTTTTCAAATTAAAATCAGTCTGAAAAACAAAGCAGACGGCATTGGTTTTTCTTATTGAAAACAAGCAGATGGATCACTCTCTTGGAGGAAGTTTCCAGAATGTTTTGTTAAGTCATTCTACCAAATTAAGTACTTTTCTTTTTTAAAAAAACAACTCTGCAACTTGCCAAAGTGATTTCCAAAGACGTATCTGTGAGTTAATAGTTTGAAGAGACCTTGAGAGTTTCTTTTGATTTATGGATAGAAATATTGCTCTCCAAACACCAACTGAATTATAACATCGATATGAACCCAGGTGCTTAGAAAAGGAATAGTTAAGCAGGTTAATCAATAGTCTAAATTTGAGATTGGGGGATTATTTAATGTTTATTAGTCAACAACATCCTGAATCAATCCACTGCAGGATGAAGACCTCTTTGCTGAAGGTTGTGGACAGTAATCAGAGGTGGTATTCAGCAGGTTCTGACCAGGTCTAGAGAACCAGTAGTGGAAATTTTGAGTAGTTTGGAGAACCGGCAAATACCACCTCTGACTGGCCGCGCCCCCATCTATTCTCTGCCCTTCATCTTTTGTTGCCCTGCACAGGAGAATGGAGCTGGAAAGCAGGTTAGTGAGGTGGGGAGGGAATGGAGATTTTATAGTATCCTTCCCCTGACACACCCACCATGCCATGCCCACCAAGTCATGCCATTCCCACCAAGCCATGCCCATAGAACCAATAGTAAAAAAATTTGAATCCCACCGACTGTAATCTTCCACTTTGATCTAATGCAGGTTGGTAGACAGATATCTTTGATTTCCCAGTTTAGGGGTGAGACAGACCGATCCAATGTCACCTAGCCAGCTTTTATGCCTAAGAGAGGATTCAAACAACAATCTCCAAGCTTCTAATCCATTACCTTTAACCACTTCCACAAACTATTTTGTGATATTTTTTTTAACATTACAGAGCAAAATGTTGGATTGTCAGGCTGGGAAAAGAGTTCCTTCCACCAAAATTTCCCTACTCTTCTGAGAATTTGCAACTGAATAAACGGAATGTTTCTTTTCAATTCAGTCCTAATTTTAGACTGATAGAAATGTCTCTGTTTCAGTAGCATCAACACAAATATATGTATTATCAAAATGCTGGCCTCATACAGAAAAAAACCCCCACCGATGAAACATCGAAAGTATCCTGTTAGCAAGAAAATGATTGTATCTAGTAGACTGAAGACTAAAACTGTGTTTGCATTTATGGAAAAGTTGAGAATGCATTCACTGTTAAGCTGTGACTTCAACTGCAAAATCCACCTCAGCAGCAGTGCCTCAGACATAACAAAGGGCACAAAAGTACAATCTTTGCAAAAAAGCTGATATAATTCAAGGCTATGTGAAGGAACTCTCAGATTGCATGCTGTGATCTTCCATTAATGGCTTTACTTTGCCTGAAGGCTTTTAGTAGCTTAAAAATCAGGGATCAATTTGAGCATTAAAACACATTTTAGGGAGCATATAAAATGAGATCATTGTACTTTTCAGTGCAGCAATGTGGGGTAACTTTTCTGTTTGAATTCAGGAGCTACATGGAGAGGCTCAGCGTTGTATTTGAACAGCCATTTCTATGCTAAAACAGATGGAATCAGCATTCTGATAGGACCCGTGGTTGCAGTGGTTAGAATGTAGTATTGCAGGCTAACTCTGCCGATTGCCAGCAGTTCGATCTTGACCAGTTCAAGGTTGACTCAGTCTTCCATCTTTCTGAGGTCAGTAAAATGAGAAGCCAGATTGTTGGAGGCAATATGCTGACTCTGTAAACTAATTAGAACAAAGGTGGGATATTATGGTCCCTTTTTGATTTGTGGACTTCAACTTGTAGAATTCCTCAGCCAGCATGGAATTCTGGGAGTTGAAGTCCACAAATCATAAAGGGGCCATAGTTCCCCACCCCTGCCTTAAGAGAGTGCTGTAAAACACTATGAAGTGGTATATATGTCAAAATGCTATTGCTAATGCTATTCTCTCACCAATTTATTGTACAATATTGAAATTATATTTCAGTAAACCCAAGGTGGCATAACTATTTTCCCCACCATTACTGCATTCTTACACTAACTCTATAAAACATAGAAATCGTCTCAAGATCACCCAATGAATCTCATGACTGAAATTAAGATCTAATTTGGATTACCCTACTATATTAGATTATAAACAGCAGATTGCTTAGACAAACTCTTGTCACAATACAAATATTAATGCTTCACATGCCAAAATATATGTTATTGTTTTTACCTGGACACTTGTTATAGTTGTATATTGATAGGCTTTTACAATGGTGTAGTTAGCTTCAACATCAGCCAATCCAAGCAAAATGTACTTCCACCATTTCTTCTTTATGATCTGCAAGAGTCCATCACCATCTGAAGAAAAAACAAACATGTCAGTCCATCTACTATTCCACAGATGCTCCCTTTTTCTGTTCCACAGGAACTTAAATGGAATGTGGGAAAAAGGCACTCTCTGAAGCTGATGCTCAGGTAGTCGGATATCCACATCATAGGAGGTACATGTTGGATTTGATGGCTCTGAATCTATATGAAACACAGTGGCGCAGTGGTTAGAATGGAGTACTGCAGGCTACTTCTGCTGATTTCTGACTGCAAGCAGTTTGGCAGTTCAAATCTCAAATCTCAGGTTCAAGGTTGACTCAGCTTTCCATCCTTCTGAGGTGGTATAAATGAGGACCCAAATTATGGGGGGGGGCAATATGCTGACTCTTTAAACCGCTTAGAGAGGGCTATAAAGCACTGTAAAGTGGTATATAAGTCTAAGTGCTATTGCTATTTCCTATTATTTTAATTCAATGCTTGTCATCAAGAGCTGTCTTAGTGAGTTGGTGAGCCATATAAATTGGATGGATGGATGGATGGGAGGGAGGGAGGGAGGGAGGGAGGGAGGAAGGAAAGAGATAAAATTTAAGAAGGAACTAATTAAGTTAGAAATGGACTATTCTAAAGGAGGACATGGTTGGAGAGTAATATAGGAACACTTTGAACTCAATGTATTCCATTTTACCTTTCCTAAACGCAAGAGTTGTTGTGTACACTAGGAAAAGCAAACAATAATTGATGAAACTCTGCAGCATTGGAGTGTTGACGCTGCATCTGTCAGCAAGAAACTGGCTTGTGACCGCAGTCCCGCAAATCAGCAAGGAGAGTATTTGACCCAGGAGAAGTGTTTTCACAATACGCCTGCAAATGGAAAAGGAGGGTGACTTAGAAAGGCTTTATTTATCTATTTACAGAATAGGTAAATTCATAATACATGACAATGGCCTTGCAAATACACTTGTATCTCTATTAGCAAGAAGAATTTAATCAGCAAAGCATTTATCAATTGACCCAGATGCTTGAACAAAGCAAGAATAAAGTGGCATTTGGTTACTTGGGTGAAGAGAAGGTCTGATCCGACTGAACCAACTTCCAATGCTATCCAGCTCTCACTGTTAGGCAATAGCGGCTCAAGCGGGGAAAATTTTCTACCATTCTCACAGGAGAATATTTAAACTGCAGAAGTTAGAATAGCAACAGCATTTGTTAAGGATGAAGGTGAAAATGTTTTACAGTGGGATATGCACTTCTATTTTTTTTATTTCAAAAATTGTGTCATATGAAAAATGAAGGATAGCTTGCATTCACATGTATACCTCCAGGCTCTATAGGGATTCTATAGATGTTCTTAGAATCTAATAATTGTTGCCAATCCTTGTTTAGAAAAGTCTTGCTCTGTCCAGAAAAAAACAAAATGAAATTAGCTATATTTGGGATAGTGGCTAAAGGCACTAGACTGGAACCTAAGGTTTTATGTTTAGTCCTACCTAGTCAACTGGATGTGCCAGTCTCTCTCTTTCAGCCCTAGGAAGAGACCGCCAACTGTCATGGTGATGCAGTGGTTAATAATAGCACTTAGACTTATATACTGTTTTACAGTGCTTTATAGCCCTAAGCGGTTTACAGAGTCAGCATATTGCCCCCAACAATAAGGGTCCTTATTTTACCAACCTCGGAAGGATGGAAGGCTGAGTCAACCTTGAGCCTGGTGAGATTCGATCTGTCAAATTGCAGACAGTTGGCTGCAGCAGAAGTAGCTTATAGTACTGCACTCTAACCACTGCACCACCGAGGCTTAGAGAGGGCTGTAAAGCATTATAGAGTGGTATATAAATCCAAGTGCTATTGCTAAGAAGGTAATGGCAACAGAAACATTATCAAGAATCCTGCATGGACTTGTTCTTGAAATCACCAGAAGTCACAGTTGATTTGATGAACCATAGCAACAACAAACTAAGTTGACAGACATTCCTAGAAGACCAAGAGCAAGTAATGATCATTATTAGTTTGTTTTCTGGCGAATGGTGCAATCCATCCACAACTTTTGTACAAATAGGCAAACATTTAATGCCAGTACCAATGTTCATATGTGCTCTCATAATTTCAACCGACCCTAAACATTGCTCATAACTTCTTTTGTTTATTTACTTTAAGAATCCTACCATATCTTAGTTTCCTTCGTTGGTCTCAGAGGCCTATTCTTAGAATTCAAATCTATCAATGCATTATTATTTACAACAATTTTGTGCTTCTCCCTGGTGCTTCTCCCTAGTGCAATGTTACATACAAGTTCTAGCATTAAACTGCATAGAGGCATTTTGTTATGTGAACAGTTCAATGTGTCATAACACCTAACTTTTGCCCCATGGAACACAATCAATATTGGAGATTAATAGTGCATAAAAAGATGTGCCAAATAGAAGTGCTGCCAAAATGATGGAAATTAAAGAGGCAATGTGTTCGCAAATGTTTTACTACTGAAGGAAGACAAAGGAGAGGGATATAACATTATAATGTTAGAACGATGGCCGAAAATGCTTGTAATATCAGCTCTGGAAATCCGTTTTCCATAAAGAAAGGACCACGGGCATGCTTGCATAATAAGCATGTTCTTCTCTGCTAATTTTCCTAATTGTGCTACTGGGATAGCTATTGATTACCACTTCTTATCAATTATTTATCATCCCATAAATAAAAGAAAAATTATCTTTTGGCTGCCTTTTCCTACCCCACTTTACAATGACAGAAAAGATTAATTGCTTCTTCTTGGATGAGGTAATGGGAATGATCTCATAGACTTGAAGTTATGCAGAATAAGGTCCTGATTTATTGTGCCAACCCAAAACCACAATAAGGGCTGTTCACCTGTGAATATACAATATCCTTGATCATTTGCATGTTCACTGCAAAGGTGTTAGCCCTATGGGTTAAAAACATTGAATTAAAAGATGAAGGAGACCATCGCGCAAGGCATAACATTAAAGGATATGGCTAAAGGATCTGACAACCCTAATACTACTTGGAGGACCCTGAATAGTTAGTTGTGGGTTAGAATGTCTAAGTGTCATCCCATATGTTCAAGTGGAGGCTCATAGCGATAACAACACAGTGTGTGAATGTGGGGAGATGCAGAACCCAGCCCATCTGTTGGTATGTTGGTTACTACCAGAAACAAGTACAGAGAATGACTTATTTTTGGCCAATGACAAGGCTTCATTCTGTCACTTAAAATTTTGTTCCAGACACAGAGGAGGAAGAAGAAGCAGCCTTACGGGCTAATCCAGATCCAATTACATCTTATAAAATTGAAAGTATTTCTCCTCTCTTTCCTCTTACTCTCTAGAAAAAAATAAGGAGGATCTCTGTAATGATATGTGAGAAAGACCTTGGGAGATGGATGAAGAGATGCTGCATGAGGAACAGTCAGATAAGAGATATTACAGCCCACAGCTGCATAGTGGGTGAGGAAAGAGGCCCAAGAGGGATCCTCTGTAAAATCAGCAGAATGGTACTTTCAGACTTGCATAACTGGTGTCAGCCTTCCCAGGCAGGCCAGATAAGTTATTTGGTAAACTAATTGTACTCTATATAAATCTACACTCTTGCAAGTCTCAAAGTATAAATCTACCACCATCATTTCTATATACTATTGCGTATCAGACCATTGCCTCAGCAATAGCTCTCCACCCCATATCCCAAGGACTTTCCTACCTACCAATGCAATCCATTCTGAAACATTTCCTGCATCCACCCCTTCTATGGGCTGAGACATCTTTTACACGCCAATTCTCCAGTCTGTAACTCTCCTTCTGTCTTCCAGGGTTGTTCCCACATACCATTACAAAGGGGTATGTAATTATTTAACCTGTTAGGATTTGTTAAGAGTCTCAATGTGCATGGGAATAGCGGTGATTTCTTCCCCTCACCAAATATTCAGCTTTCCAGATATATCAATTATATCTCTCAATAGTAGAGTAATTACTTCCTAGTTAGAAATAGTAAGAGTTTTAGCGGAAACTATCTAGGAAGGCTACAGATAGATTGCTTAGGATTTTTGTTTTTTTTTACAAATTGGACGTATTAACCTTATTGATGATCTTCCTCACTAAAGGCTCTTGAATAAATGTAGCATTTTAATCAGTAACCTAAAAAGAACAAGGACTTAATGGATAGTGCACACACAGTGAATAGAAATAAGACTTTGTAGTGAGACAGCTACTCTTAGTTTTACTCTGAAGGTAAGAGGTTTAAATGGTCAATGCCTGCAGAGATTCTAAGAATTTGTAAGAGCTTGGAGAACATCTAACTTGATTGAGAACAATCAACCAATGGAAGTGCTTGCCTTTGGAAGTTGTGGGAGCTTCATCACTTGAGACTTTCAAAAAGAGATTGGACTGCCATTTGTCAGAAATGGTGTAGGGTCTCCTACTTGGGCAGTAGTTGGACTAGATGACCTACAAGGTCCCTTCCAACTCTGTTAATCTAAGATCTAAGAATCTGTAGATGGTTCAAAGGCAGTTGTCTTATAATGATAGATCAAGCTCCATACACTTAGTCCAATACAATTATTCCAAAAACCAGTCATCCGACTCATCTGTTGCAATATATCCAGATCTGGGCACTGCATTTATAACAAAATGCAACACAAAGAGACAACCTATTATTTTATCCTTCAAGGATTGCACTGTTGCAGTATCTAAAGTTACTCCTGAGCATAGTCACGTAGCAGAAAATGAGTCATACCTGAAAAAAGGCCGAAGG